>CBVK0103076747.1:0-18903 GCA_900067695.1 Picea abies
GTAGGGTTGTCTAGAAATCACTGTCCAACAAGCCAATTCATCATTTACATCTATTTGGAAATGAAATTTTCTATGTTTGTGTAATGTTTTTCTTGACGTTCCCAAAGTTTTTTCCATGTGTAGTGTCAAACAATCTTTTATATTGCTCCCTGAAACAATTGTTGTTTGTAATGTTTTACGTGCAACACAGACATCTTCTTTTCGAGATTTTCCAAAAGCTTTTAATACACTAGTTATATTGTTAAAGACATTTTGTTGCACCTTTGTATCCTTTGTCGACTTTTGAATACCCAATAATGATGTAGCTTCTTTTAACTTTCTTGACTTCAATAGAGAAAGTAAAAGTTGAGCCTGTGCTGTTACTGATTCATCTTTGAAATAAGTATTATATATATTCTTAGTTCGATATCTTATATAATGCTTAGATTTTTTCTTTCCAAATTTGTCAGTATCAACATTTTCTAATATTTCATCATCAATGTTAATAGATTCTCCTGCATATTTCAATTTAAAGTTTATATTAAAAAACATAACCCGAACACAATTTCACTAAATTATATATACTTGAGTGTTCATCTTATATTAATCTAAATTTGTGTACACATACCTATAGGTGATTCATCTTCTGATTCAATTTCAGTTTCAACGTCTTCTTCAACATTATGAGACAAATCTATTTATGTTTTTTGAAAAACATCAAATTGTAATTACAATCAATTATATTATTTACAATATTTTTAATTTGAATTCTATACTTTGAATTTTGTACTTTCTTAATACAGTCCCAATGTGTGTCATGTGCTTGATCATCATATCTACATGCATACCCGGTTGAACTTCTTCTTGTCGAAAATCTCTATTGACATTATCATCGTTTATTTATTCAATATTCGCACGTTCTTGTTTCTCTCTCCGATAAAGCTCTTTCCTTTGCTCGATTTGGTGAGTATCATCTCGAGTGCGATCATATTTTCTCTTGCGCAAAATTTTGTTTCCCATGATTTTTATAGTTATTTGTAAAAGATATGTTCAGCAAAGACTTCACCTTGAAAAAATGCTCAACATTTATCTTTCAACCCATAAATTGTTATTCCAATAAAAACTTGAACAAACATCATTTACCTTATTAAACAAAAACCAAAAAGATGATTCGAAACTTTGTTTAAGTGTTTTAAAAAACCACCATGTATCGATATCGATCCTCTGATTAAGCCTATGGAACAGAGGGAATAAAGAAAAAAAAAAAGAATATAGCAACGATCAGTAATAGAAATGCTTTGAAATCCTTATCCTCGAGCTCATATATTTTTGTTCATTTGATGGATTGTGTTAAATTTGTTCGGTTGCAATCCTATTTATACAATTTGGTGCGAAAAAAACCTATACGACGTGTCGTTTCATATTTTCCGATGGTCAGAATTCGTCTGATAGTCTTTCAGTTGAAAGAATTAGTTTTTCGGCCGAAATATCTGGAAACCATTTAGTTTGACGAATTACGTTAGATTTTAGCCTTTCGGCCGAAAAATTAATTCTTCGGCCGAAATATATTTTCAGCCAAAAAAATGAAATTGCAACTGAAAACCAAAACCAGATAAATGCCCCAAGCATAACTAAACTTCAGAGGTTGCGGACTCCTACAAACATTGAGAATTTGGTTTTGAAAATGACACTAGCATTTCCAAAATTGAATCTACTTTCAATTCGTATAATTTGTTTTCATTTTCTTTATTTTTATCTAATTTTATTTAATTTTAAAATAAACTCACTACATAATATTTTCAGCAGACATTATGATTCGGTGAAATGAAATATCGGTATCTCAAAAAATATACAGTGAAAAAATTTGAAAAAAATATATTCATAATCCTTAAACTATTCTTTTCAAAAGGGTATATTTAAATTTTAGTTTTAAGTAAAAATTAAGATAGATACAAGGTGTAGAAAAACATGTTTTTAAACTCTGCAACGTTTTCAGCTTGGTCAACTTCAAAAAATTCTAGAAATTATAATATTCATCCGTTAAATTCAAAATAATAGTCATAATAAAATAGAGTCTCTATAGATTGTTGCAGTATATTTTGTTTCTTCAAAACATAAGTTTAATAATATATACATTGTTGTAGAAATAAGTAACTCATTATCATCCATTTCATGTTTAAGAAACATACTGTTAAACAATTGTCAAATTGACATATCAAATTGTGATAAAAAAAAATTGAAAAATAGTCATTGGAAAGCTAACACAATTCTTCACAAGTTTTGTTTTTACTGTAAAGTGAAATTATAAATAGAAAAAATACTTTTATATGTCGGAAGTTGAATAACTTGTGAAAATACAGTTTTTTTTCTCATAAAACAAGCAAAAGTGTAACCCATCTTCATGATTTCACCCTTTAGTGGACAAGAATCCAGCACAAGTGCATCTCAAACCACATTCATCAAGGCAAGAGGAACTGGAAAAGAATCCATGTGCATCAAGCCACTCAAATCTTCTTGTAGAAGCTTGGAAGAGGGAATCAAAGAGATGATTTTTATGTCCATATTCACTCCAACTCTTGGTGGAACAAGCAACCAAGCTAGCAAGAATCATAACAAACCAAAGAGGTATGGCTTCGTTTGTTTCTGTTGCAAGAAAATGGGTCATAAGGCTAGTGATTGTTGGAACTCTAGAAGGCCAAGCATCTCAGGAAAGAACTATCTCTAGTACTACAAGTTGACTGGACATTGGGAGGACAAATTTTGGAGGCTTCACCCAGAACTCCATCCCAAGAACTATATAGCCAAGAAGAAATCTTGGAGAATCAAGGTGAAGGGGAAAGAGGAGTTGTTGGAACTTGCAGCCCAAGCAGCAGTGGTTTTCCAATGACCTATTACAACAGTGAATGGCATCCACAACCATGAGAAGGAAAACAAGGTTATGCCAAAGGTAGCACCTACTCATCTCTTATCTTCCATCCTACAGCGAAGGCATGTTTTCTTTGATATTTTTTGAAGTATCCTTGATGATAGGAGAAGAAGAAAATTAAAGGAGTTGAATATTTTGGGGACCAAAAGTCTGCAAATGGGGAAGTGTGATCCAAATTGGATCCTTACCTAAATTATTTTGTAAAATTGTAATAAACTTGTAATTATCTTTTTCATTTCATTTTATCTTTTTTGGAAAAATTGGAACTGGAAATGAACTATGTGATGATTGGCCTTACAAAGGTAGCACATTAAAATAATGAAGATTCTAGAGAAGAGGGAAACGAAAGGACACAAGGAAAACTTGGGAAGTTTGCAGAGATGAGAGCTCGAAGAGTGTATCCTGCTTCAAGATCGATGGATGAAGGAATCAAGGAGCGTGTCCACAATGAGTGAAGGCATCTCTGAGCCATGGCCATCTACATTTTTTTTAAAGAGTAACAATGCACAAGATTTCTGAGCATGCATAGCTCAACATTTGTAAATAACTTCCTGAGAAAAAATAAATCTTTGTTAATTATGGTGCATTTAACCATTGATGTGAATATGGTGTGTTATTTCTCTATTACATGTTTGTTTTAGTGAGAGGAATTTATGTGTTTATGATAAATTAATAACCCATGCTCATGTATGATTCCTTTTGCAATTGAATAAATTCATCTTTAAACAATCGCTTGGTATGTTGGCACAACATTGGGTGTTTTTTGTTGTTGTTCCTTTAATTGTACACACAAACCTTGGCATTGATTTTCCTATAATTGGGAACGATTGGATTCATTTATTGACTCACCCAGCATCTAGCACGTAGTAAATTCATTTATCCTAGTCTTATACACAACAATTTGAGGGAGGTTGAGTTTCTTACAACCTGTAGCAATCTCATTTTAATGTATAATCATTTATTTTTCTTATATACAATTTAATTAATGCTTGGGAAAAGGGAAATAATCTTATAATAGTTAGTTATTGGGGTTTTTTCACCATTTCCTCAGACTGCTCTTGATAAAGAGTGTGTGCCTTAAAATATAGTGAGAATTAGATTCAATTATGCAAATATCTATGTTGACGAAATGGTAATGCCATATTCCCACCATTTATAGATCAGACATGCATATTGGCCATGTCTTTAGCATTTCCATTTAAGTACCTCATGAGCAAGGGTACTTTCCTCTCATTTTGAGCATGCTCCCTCCAAATTTGAGGATGGTTTCCTTTGATTGGAGTAATTTTTTTGAGCCTCACCTTCCTTATTATGCACCCTTCCAAATAAGGGTTGAATTTAATTCAAAAAACATTTACCAATGTATTATAGATGAAGGATCCTCTGCAAGCATTTTATCCTCCTTGACTTGGTGAGCTATGGGTTCTCCCAAGCTTGTGTCAGCTACCAGTGAGTTGTTGGATTTTTACCAAAGACCTAGTGAATATTTTGGGATTATTCCTTAGTTTCCTATGACATTAGGTGGGAAGAGTGTCCTATTCGGTATGTTAGTGGTGCAAGGCCCTTCAGACTTCAATATGCTTCTTGGGAATGATTATGTATATGTTATGAATTTTATGGTCTGTACGCTCTTTCGAGTGATGAATTTTCCTCATTATGGAATCATTTCCACTATTTATCATATTTCATCTGATAATGAACATCCTAATTCAAATTTAGCTTAGGTTATCCCTTTGTATGATCCTAGTATTTGAGTACACTCTACCCCACCACAAGTGAATTATGTGGCATCATATCCTTAGTGTTCAATTGTTTCTAAGAAGGAGCTTTTACAATCATGTTTTCCTTCTTGAGACAAGGTCTCAACAATTGATCATGTGATTTATCCAATGGGGGCACGGGATCCCTTGCTTTACCCTATTGGCCCAAGGGATCTTGAATTTCCTCTGGATTATGATATTACTATTTGTTAGACCTCGAGCCCTGACATTTGTGAGTCCTCCAGTCCCAATGTACATGATTTCTTGGATGTTAAATTTCCTTTGAATGAGGTTATCTTTGAAACCTTGATTATGGATGGTTTACCATGGGAATACATGCATCGTATATTGTTCTTTCTTCCTGAACTGGAAAATTTATCAATTAACTATTGAAGAAACCTTTGGCCTGAGCCTAGCAATAGGTTCTACCTAATGAATTAAGTAGCATAAGTCACAAGGTTGTGTGGTGCTTTGTACCATATTGTAATTTTAGGGTTTTTTGTTTTCAAATGTTATATTCCATAGCATGTGTTGTTATCATAGGTTTATATATGGGATTTATTAACTTCTGTATGAGTGTTGTTGGTCATATATACAAGACTTTGCAGACATTTTTTGTTGGTACCTTTTTATTGTGTCAATCTATTCTAACAAGTAATGATCTCAAAATTGTCCTATTGGTTAGATTTCCCCTCCCTTCATTTTGAATTATCCTTTTCCTAGATCATTTTTCCTTAGGATTGGCCCCACTAAGTTGTGAAAAAATGTCTTCTTTGTTGTTTAAAAGTATTGTAATTCACATGGTAGAGCCTACCATTCATGGGTTCCCTAGTTAGAACCATGTTTGTAGTTTGGCATCTATGCTGAATTATTTTTGTAAGCTCGGGAGCCCTAGTTAGTTTTTCCATGACTTTACTATGAACCCACGAGGCTCCCACATTTATGTGTTAAGTTGTAATAATGCATTGGATTTTCCCACTTGCGCTTTTGAGCCTAATGCCATCTTCAACTTGTTGTCATTTATCATGTTGCTTATGTATTCTCTCTAGTTGCTAGCCTTTTCATTTATTGCGTTTCTGAATTGACACATGTATCCCTAGAGGAAAAATCCCTTGTCTGTCCATATCCTACTCACATTCCTTACATTGAGCATAGGTATGTTCCCTACACTTGCAACTAGTTTGCTTTCCTGAGACACTCATATGTTCCATTATATCATAGCATTCTTTTATTCTTTTTTGGGATTTTATAACATGAAAAGAATAAAAAAATAAAATATAAAAAAAGAGGATGGGAAAGAGTCAAGTTCTAAGTTTGGCAGCAGTCATGTCGCCCTTGAACAAAGCACTGAGTTTTGATTATTTGTCTCAATAGATTGGGTTTTTAGTGTGGATTTAAGAAACTGAACCTTGTTCATTAAGTATTTACTCCTCCCACTGGTTATTCTTTCAATCACTATGGAGATTTTGTTAATGCCTCATGTTTTGTAGACTTATGTCATTGTTCATTATTGAGTCTATGCTACCCAAGTCACTTTCGTGTCGTGCTTTTGTTCAAGGGGATTTTTAGCATGTGTCGACCACTCCTCAAAACTTCTAAGTTTGCATATTGTCCTTCTCGTTTTCAAGTACTTCTCAAAATCAACAAGAATCTTTATCTTATACTCATGTCAGTATGGAAGGTCCCCATTAACTTCTTGCTAGCGACTTATCCCTTATCAACTATGATGCAGACCCCCCTTCTCTTCCGGGGATGCTCGACCTCCGGGTCTAGGATTGTTCAATTTACTAAGTCGAATCAGCTCTTCAGGCCCCTAAGGGAACCCAAGACAATTTACACATACCCCTTTTTTCCTAGGCGCAGATATTATGAGACCCGTGAGCTCTTGTTAATCCCCTGCTCCCTATTTGGGAATTTGAATAACAACAGGCACTAGCTCTCTGGGCTAGTCCCTTTTCCCCATGCAACCTCGGGCTATGACCCAAGGCTAAACCTCCTTAAGCGCTTTGGGCTTCGGGCTTCTGAATTTCTCTCCTCACGTTGCGACCACTTCTTTTGGAATCACAATCCTCTGAAACCACGGAACAAGATCCACGGTCCTCGTTCCTCTCTGAGATCAATGGCTCGTTTTCCTTCTTCATAATTTGGGCTTCGGATGAATCTGCATACACACCCCACAAATCCTCCAGAGTGGTTATCCAACGGATTGAACCTCCATCCTCCACATGTCCCCTCACATATCGGTGATCCACGCTTTTCCTTAGGGATCGATGACCCTCAATGCTTTGGGCTCTAACACTTTGAGAAATTCTGAAACACTTCTCCACAAGACCTCTGAAGTGCTAATTCTCTAGACTAGAAGATCTTCTGCCAAGTGTACTCCTTCACAGACAACCCTGATGACCTTTTGACTTCGGGCTTCGTGATTCCTTTCACTTCACTCTCCAATTCCTCTAAAGTTCTTATGCTCAGGAGTACGGGATCTGGTGACACCTGTCCTTACCAATTAACAACCCAGATATGCTTCAACTCTCAACTCTTCAGGAGTTCTCCCAATGCTGATCTCTACTTTCTCTAGAGTTATATGCCTCTAGACCTCCAAGTCTACTACCACATGCCTTCCTATGCCAATGGCTAGGATCAACTCCGTTCTTCGGGAGTTTGGGAGTTTTACAAACTCTACACACTAAATCTTCTGGAGTGTTTTTTCTTCGGATAGCACAATCCGCTGACACACATCCTTTGCAATGGATGGCTCAGATCTCCTCTGGCTCCCTGCTCTTCAAGAGTTCTTACACCTTATGCACCCCCTTCCTTCTAGAGTGCTTCCTTATAGACTCTACAATATAATTCCATGTGCCTCCTAACGATCGACGGCCAGTATCTACTCCGCTCTTCGAAGCTTTGACAGTTTCACTCGCTATTCTCCTGGAATCTTCCAAAGTGCCTTGGATCTGGACTTTCAGATCTATTGCCACCTATCAACCTTGACGATGGACAGTCCTGACTGGCTTTGGGACTTCTGGACTTCAGCTATCCCATTCTCCTGTGCACTTTGAAAAGGTTAAGGTGTGTGCACCTTACTTGGATCCAATGGTTGTTGATCCTTTGCACCTAGATCCAATGGCTAGAATATGTTCTCCTCCTCAATGTGCTCATCATGTCTAGACGTGGATCTAGTGGTCTAGATCTCTCCCTGCAACTTGATTCAATGACTAATGTTGCTCTTCCTACTGAGCTTGCACTTTCTCCTGAAATTGGGAAAATTTCCAAGTGTTCAAAGGTTTTGGCCCTTGAACCTTATCCTATGAGCTCGAGTACTTTGAGTCTCGACTTGTGATTTTCCTCTTGAGATTTGGGACATGGAATAAGTCCGCTTCCATGCAATCCTTGTGCTTGGCTAGCCTTCAGATGGATTTCTTTCAACACTTCGTCTAAGTGTTGGCCTACTGCAATCCTTGCACAGGTCTTCCTCCAAAGTATTCAACAACTCTATTTCACCTTGAGCTTCAACTGCTCAGACCTTAAAGGACTATGTCCATTTTGTTCCTTGAAGGGATATATGTGCTCTCTTGGCACCTTCTACTCTGGCACTCCTTGCTGAGCTTACAAAGTGTTCAGCAACTCTGTGAGTGTCCTCCCCCTTGACACTTCTTTTCTCGGAACTTGAAATAGAGTTCACCTGTGCACACTTACACTTGCTCAATGCCCTCCTGGCAGAGCTCTACATAATCTTCAACAATTTTGTCTCTTTGTGCCTCTTTTGCACAGTCTCTCCTCCAAAGTATTTAATAACCTTGACACTCCTCTTGAGATTGTGAATGTCCTGGTGTGACCTCCTGGCATGTTCCTCTCTGACTCGAAAGAGTTCAGATGCACACTCCTTGCACTAGATACAGAGTTTCAATACCTTGTTGTGCACTCCTTGCACTAGATACAGAGTTTCAATACCTTGTTGTGCACTCCTTGCATAGCCTAAAGAACCCAAAACAACTCAACAACTCTCAAACAGATAGTGGAATCTATCTTAACCCTGTAGGTGGAAATTATCATACATCTACAACATATATTCATAACCACACACACCCATAACATTCAAATGCATCCATGAAAAAACATTCACCACATGTGGATTGATAAACAGAGAAATATGTTATTTTGCATTAATATCATAATACTAATTACAATACTTGATCTTGGACTGCAACTGAGTCTCGGCTCTCCTCTCTCCTCTCTTGAGCTCTCTACATGCTCATCTCTTCTACCTATTTTTTTTTTCATTTTTATACAAATATATTTTACAAAAGAGGGGCTCCTCAATCTCTCCCTCCAACTCACCTAACTCTCATTAATTACATTGAATTACATTCAATGTCCATCTAGTCTGAATCGGATCTAGATCCCTCCTACTGTCATCCATTAAAGGAGACTCTATCTACAACCTGTACAAAGGAAATAACTTGTCTCTACCAAGCCTTACAACATTTACTTGCTTTAATTACATTTTAAAATTTAAATTTGAAGGAAAAATGAGAGGGTGGATGCCTCTCCCCTCCTTGAATGTGTGTTGTTGAGCTGGATTGATGCTCCTGCATTAGACTACGACACATTTCTCTGATATTTTTACCTAGAGTATCAACCTGGGCCTATTTTCATCATTGATAGGTTACCTTACACTTAGTAGATGACATTCCATCATTGGTCACTAACTAAGTGGTTTCCCATGTGTTCGACGTCAACAACTTTAATCACACTTTGGAATTCATGTAGTACCTTGGGTTTCATTTTCCTCATTGGTGTAATTCCTCACCTCTGTCTGTCGTTTTCTTTATTGGTCATTTCTTAGAGGGTCTCCTCTGTGTTCTAATATATTTGGTGCATGTGAGAGATATACTTAGAGGTGTGTCTGTCTAATATTTTTTTTGAATCCTTCATAATATTTGGCCTTCTATTGTCCCTCATGTTGGATTATGGGGGATGTCTTAATTCCCTCCTTCCAGTGTATCTCTTCCCATAGACTTCGGTTCATTTTCTCTTGGATCAGGATCTAGAGTCTTTTTAGTACTTTGGTTCTTTCAGTCATCAGTGACAGGTTCCCTCAATATTGAAAATGGTAATACATCAATGTACTATGATCAATAGATTCTACAAGTGTTTGATGTCAACTCATTCATTCGCACTTGTTATAATTTACTAGGTACATTGAAACCCATTATCATTATCAATGGGTTGTATCGCATTTTTTAATGGTATGCATCAATGATCGGTAATCAAATGGTGTCTCACCATGTTTTACTTTATCTCATCTATTCACATGGTGTAGACTTGTATCATAGACAGTTTTCTTTGAAGACCTATGGTCTATAGTAGCATCACCTCTTTTCTGCTCCTGCCCGAGCTGTATTGGAAAGTACCACTCATTTACATGAAATTAGCACTTGAGGAGGATCAAATTTTTCATCTATTTTATTCCAGTTATTCTCCTCTAATTCTAAGACATAGATCCATTATCTCTTTGTTCGTAGTTGTGATCTGTTTTGACATGGATCAATTGTGTACTCATTTTTTGTGTCCACGATCATTGCTTCTATACACATTTCATGGATCTGTAATGTAATTTATTTAGAAGCCATGATTTCATCACTCTTGAGCATGGGTATGCCCACCTCGAGAAGAGAGTAGTCCCATACTTGATTTCTTCTACAGGTTTTATTCAGGTCTGGTGTTCGGTGAACTTTGCTTGGGCCTATTGTTCAGCCTCCTCCTAGATTTTATAATGTGTTTTAGCCCTCAATTTCCCTTCTGACGACACACATTAGGGGGCATATATTATAGCATATTTTTCCACATCATTCCATATATGCACTTCTTTGCCTAAATCCTAGATCCTTCTCCCTTTTGTAGATAAAAATTCCCCAAAAATTCCTCCTCATAAACTCTATAAAAAAAAATTGGCAATCCATACACTCCTTGTACATTGGCATCTCATGTATGAAACTTTATATATGCTTGTTGTCCTTCAGCAGAGTGTGTATGCCTCCTAATACAATAAAAATTATATAATTTTCAAAAAATGCACCTTTTTGGGCAGATTTCTTAGGCTTTTTTAGGTCATTACCCATTATAGCTTGTTCCTAACTACCCAACTAACTTCCTAAGGTATAAATAAGTTTCATTGGGTGAAGGAGAGGAAGGATTACATTGAATCATCATTATGTTATTGAATTTCCTCTTGGGTTTTCAAGCCCCTTTCCTGAGTTTTTAATATTTTCCCCTTTTATTCCTGGAAATCATTGTTTATGTTGATGATTACAGTTGTGAGAGCCATCCTCTAGGGCATAGACCTGAGAGAGATCCCATGAGATGGGTGTGTGGTTCCTATCTGATATAGAACCAGAACATTGTGTAGGCCTCCTCCTTATAGAGAGTTGAGATGAACTCCAGATGATTCTCCTATGTAACGCAGTGAGAAATAAGATTTGTTGAGTTGGGCGTGCTTGTGGTTGAGCACAGGTGAATGTGTGAAATCCCATGAGCTGGGTGCATCGTTTTGAGACAGAGATGAAACAATGTATTAGCCTCCTTTGAGAAGAGATTTGAGATGATGAACTCCATATGACCCTCCTGTGTAACGCAGTGAGAAAGAAGATATGTTGAGTTGGACATGCATGTGGATGAGCACAGTTGAACATGATCCTAGTGGTTGAGCACTAGTGAGTGTGGTTCTCATGTGAGACGCAGTGAGATAAAGATGCATCCATGTGGTTGATCACATATGTATGTGCCCCTATTGGTTGAGCACTATTTGGTGTATAATATCCCTTTCTATATTGTTCAAGAGTTAGACTTACCTGTAAGCCTAATTTTTATGTAAAAGGGTACAGGTTGGCCCCACCTTAATGTAAAAGATAATTAATATGGTAATTATTAATTATATTATAAGATATTGAGGTCGGCACTGTTATGCCAATAGACACTACTCTTGATAGGTTAATTCTAATATAAGTAAAGGTAAATTCCCCATTGAGGAATCATATCACAAGTGTGAGTTTGGAAATTTCAGAAAGTACTTCTTCTTGGGAAAAGTGTGCACCTCTCTTGGGCGCTAGTATTCTAGGGTTTGTAAGAACCCTTTTATGTGCTAGGTTTTTATGGTGGTGGAGGTATTTCTCTTGAAGAATATAGCAAAGGATTGGTTGGGTTTACTTCCCTTGTGTAGAAGGGTTTCCCAGGATACTTCTTGTGTACTTGTGCATGGTGTTTCTTCTTCTGATCTTGGTTGCTGCAACAAATTGTTCATGGTTTAAGAAAAATGATAAAATGGAATGAACTTCATGCTTAATTCTTTCTTATTGAAAAATCAACATAGTATCACAGCATAGGTCTTGAAGAATCCATTGCACAAGGAATTTTCAGCCATCTCTCTCTCCTGTAAAACAGTACGACCCTCCTAGGGTCTCCAGAAATTTTGTACGACCTACCTTTCTGAGAGGTTTCAACACTTGGAACTTGGACATTGGGGATAAAAATATGATAGGATTGTACGGACTCCTTTAGTGCACCTCCAACAAGCTTCATATTGCATTTCCGAGCATTTTGACTTTTTGGCCCTAGGATTTCGCTAATTTCTGTAGAAAATTCAGAATTAGGGTCTCTGCAACTCTTTGAAGAAGCTCTTCAAGATTACCATTATTCTCCTATCTTTCAAAGGATTATTGTTGGCAATCATAAGTCCAAAAAAACCTAAAAGTGTTATCCTAGCCTAGTCGTTAAGTTTTCTAGCCCAGTTGACAAGGGTTTGTGAAGAATCCAAAATCATGATGAACAGAATAATGATGGAAGACAAGCTTGATGGATCAAGAAAATCCAGTTCCTATAAGTCAAGAGTTCAAGAGGAAGACTTATTATAGGTAATACAAAAAGGTTTACCATATATAGCTACCAATGAAGAGAAGGAAGATGACATCAAGATGTCAGAGATCATAAATCAGCTAGGTGCAATTGAGAAATCATATCAACACTCTCAGGTATGCACTTGTATATATTATTTGTATCATTGTCATGAGGGTACTTGAAGGAGGAAGGAACCTTTGTTGCAATCATGGATACAGAGGGATCTCAATGCATTCAGAGAAACAACACACTAGAAGTGAAGACTCTAGGTTTGATTGTTTTAATTATCATGCCTCTAAACCTACATTTCTAAAGTTTGCTACATTACAAGTAGGTGTTGTATTTGTGACAACAATCCTTAAATTGTTTTGATTCTAGAGAAGTACTCATTATTCTCCTCTACGAGATATTCTTGTTTTGTTTCCTTTCATTTGGTTTCTTGTTCCAGGTAGGTTAAAAACAAAGGAAGATGGTTATACTTCAGACTTCAAAGGGAGTCACTTGACTTCAGAGGGAGTCAATTGACTTCAGAGGAAGTAAAACCTATTTGAGAAGGAGGAAGAATAGAACCACCATTGAGGCAACCAATGCAATAATGCATTATCAGAATCTTTCTATGATCTTGTGGGCAGAAGCATGCATGACACAATATATGTTTAGAATAGGATTCCTCACTAGATTTTAAAGAACATAACTCCCGAAGAAGCCTTCACCGGAGTGAAGCTTGAGATTGAACACTTAAAGACATTTGGGTGCTGAGTGTATTTTCATGTACCTAAAGAGAAGAGATCCAAGCTAGACCCTTCAAGGAGAAAGGATACATTTATGGGATAACAATGGATCTTCGAAGACATATCAGATCTACATCCCTAGTCATAGACAGATTGAGAAAGGCAGAGATGTTTTCCTTGAAGAAGAGATAGCCTCACAAAGATCCAAAGAATCTCATATGGAGATTGAGAGTGAGACAATACCTTCTCCCCCTTCAGCATTTTAGAGGGACACATGCATTATTCTAGTTGGTCCAGTTGTTTTAGTTAATCCAGTTGCTCCAGTTGATATGCCCATAGATATTGTAGTAGGGCATAAAAGGCCTGCCTAGGCTCGACAAACTCTGCGGGAGGCAAAGGAACATACAAGCCCCTCAAGGCACATCTTGAGAGAGCAAAGAGATTTTTGAGCTACTCTTTAGCCATGAGCCACATCATTGATTATGAGCCTTCTTGTCATGGAAAAGCGACAGGTGAACAGGTATGGAAAGTTTTCATGACAGAATAATACCAAAATATTTTAAAGAATGATGTATGAGATATTGTTCAAAGAACAGAAGGGAAGTCTATTGTGACTTCCAAGTGGATCTATAATATCAAGCATTCAACTGATGGAAGTGTCGAGAAATTCAAAGCAAGATCTGTAGCCAGAGGATTCCCACAAATAGAGGGAGTTGTCAATTATGAGACACTTGATCTAGTAAGCGTAATACACTTCCATCCGTACTACCATCCATGAGTTGGAAACTACATCAGATGGATGGATTCTTGATGGGTTTGGGTTTCAGCGAGAGTGTTGTTGATCCAAACCTAAATTATTACATTATTGGTGACGAGAGCCTGATTTTGGTGACTTATTTAGAAATCCTTGTTGTTGGATACAAGTAAGCTTTGACTTCTGATTTTGAGATGAAGGATTTTGTTATGATGCACTACTTCTTGGGACAAGAAGTATGATAGAGGACCGATGAGATTTTCCTGAGTCAAGGAAAATATACAGTGGAGATATTAAAGAAGTTCAGTATGACAGAATGCAAATCCATGCCTACATCATTGGTGATGGATTTGAAGAAAATGAATGATCATGATTCAAATGAGATTGATCCATAGCTAATTGGATCACTGATGTATCTGGTTAACACCAGACTCGATTTATGTAATACAGTGAAAGTACATTAGTCAATCTGTGAGTCGGTCGAGATAGACTCGTTGGATAACAACAAAACATGTATTGAGATATCTACAAGGCACAGTTGGTTATGGCCTAAGATATGCCCCTGGTGTAGACTTGAGCTTGCAAGGATATGTCGATGTAGATTGGGTAGGGAGCGCAGTGGACAGGAAAAGCACCTCCGGTTATTGCTTCACTTTGGGGTCTGCCATGGTTTCCTAGTGTAGTAGAAAACAGATCTTTGTGGAATTGAGTACCGCAAAGGCAGAGTCCATTGCATTGAGTGTAGTAGTTTGTGAAGCAGTGTGGCTTCACAAACTTTTGACTGATTTATTCGATCATGAGATGGATCCTACTACTATTCATTGTGATAACCAGAGTTGTGTGAATCTCTCTGAGAACCATGTGTTTCATCAAAGATTGAAACACATTGAGATAAAATATCACTATATCAGAGACATGGTACAAAGGAAGACACTACACGTGTAGTATCTTCCTACTCATGAGAAGATCACAGATATCTTCACCAAACCGCTTGCCAAGATGAAGTTTGAGTATTTTCTTGAGAGACTTGGCCTTGTGGAGAATGCCTCCCTAGATGAGAGGGAATGTTGATGATTACAGTTGTTTGAGACATGCTCCAGGACAGAGACCTGAGAGAGAGCCCCTGAGATCGGTACGTGGTTCCTATCTGAGATAGAACTGGAACGTTGTGTTGGCCTCCTCCTTAGAAATAGTTGAGATGAACCCCAGAGAATTCTCCTATGTAACGCAGTGAGAAAGAAGATCTGCTGATTTGGACGTGTTTGTGGTTGAGCACAGGTGAACGTGTGAAATCCCATGAGTTGGGTGCATCATTCTGAGATAGAGATGAAATGATGTATTAGCCTCCTCTGAGCAGAGAGTTGATATGATGAACTCCAAATGACCCTCATGTGTAACGCAGTGAAAAATAAGATATGTTGAGTTGGATGTGCCTATGGATGAGCACATGTGAATGTGATCCTAGTGGCTAAGCACTAGTGAGTGTGGTTCTCTTGTGAGACGCAGTGAGATAGAGATACATCCCTTTGGCTGAGAACAGATGGATGTGCCCCTAGTGGCTGAGCACTAGTGGGTGTATAAGATCCCTTGCTATATTGTTCAAGAGTCATACTTACCTGTAACCCTAATTATTATGTAAAGGGTACAGGTCGGGGCCACCTTAATGTAAAAGATAATTAATATGGTAATTATTAATTATATTATAAGATATTGAGGTTGGCCCTGTTGTGCCAATAGACACTACTATTGATAGGTTCAGTCTAATATAAGTAAAGGTAAATTCCCCATTGAGGAATCATATCACAAGTGTGAGTTTGGAAATTTCAGCAAGTACTTCTTCTTGGGAAAAGTGCCACCTCTCTTGGGCGCTAGTCTTCTAGGGTTTGTAAGCACCCTTTTGTGTTCTAGGTTTTTATTCTGGTGGAGGTATTTCTCTTGAAGAATATAGCAAAGGATTGGTTGGGTTTTCTTCCCTTGTGTAGAAGGATTTCCCAGGATACTTCTTCTGTACTTGTGCATGGTGTTTCTTCTTGTGATCTTAGTTGTTGCAGGGTAAAATCATGAATCTGGGTAACACTTTCGTGACAATCGGGTCTCCAAAATTTCTAGCGGCAATTTTTCGGTCGAACAAATGTTTCTTTCGGCCAAAATCTTTTTTCGGGCAAAAATTTTCACGTCAAATTTAACAGTGCCCTCGAAATTCATGTACAATATTTTTTGGATGAATTATTTTCCCATGGTAAGCATATTTCAGCTGAAAGACTTTTCAGCCGAACCATTTATTTTTAATAGATTCCGTTAAAAACTAGGTTTCGACCGAAAGAATATTTCAGTCGAAAACTTGAAAATGGGACTGTTTGCAGGAAACTGCAAATTCTCTCCATCTTACTTCATCTTTGGAGGTAGCGGACTCCTACAAATACTCATAATTTAGTTTGAGAATTGATATCAACATTTTTAAAATTGAATCTACTTTCATTGGGTATAATTTGTTTTCATTTTTATTGTTTTTATCTAATTTTATTTAATTTTATAAAAAAATCACTGCATAATATTTTTAGGTGAGATTATGATTCGGTGAAATGAAAAATCCATATCTCTAAAAATACACAACGGAAAATTATGGAAAAATTATATTCATAATTGTTAAACTGTTCTCTTCAAAAGGGAAAATTAATATAGATACAAGGTGTAGAAAAACACGTGTTTAAAATTTGCAACGTTTTCATCTTGGTCAACTTACAAAAAATTCTAGAAATTATAATATTCATCCGTTAGATTCAAAATTATAGTCATAATAAAATAGAGTCTTTGTAGATTGTTGCAGTATATTTCATTTCTTAAAAACATAAGTTTAATAATAGATACATTGTTGTGGAAAACAATAATTCATTATCATTCCTTTCATGTTTAAGGAACATATTGTTAAACAATTGTTAAAATGACATATCAAATTTTGATAAAAAAAAAATTGAAAAATAGTCATTAGAAATATAACAAAATTATTCACAAGTTTTGTTGTTACTGTAAAGTGAAATTCTAAATAAAAAAAATACTTTTGTATGCCAGAAGTTGAAGAACTTGTGAAAATACAGTTTTTTTTGTCATAAAACAAGCAAAAGTGTTACCCATCTTCATGATTTTACCCTGCAAAAAATTGTTCATGGTTTAAGTAAAATGCTAAAATGGAATGAACTTCATGCTTAAGCCTTGATTATTGAAAAATCAACAGTTTCTAGTACCTTTCTCATCTATCTCATTCATAGCAAGAGATGTGTCCTCTTTCCTTGACCTATTTAGAGCAAAGAGTCAGGAGGTGTGATTTCTTTAGTGGCCCGAGTGAAGGAATCTGGAGATCAGTTCCAGGGCAGTGTCACAGCAATATCAGGTGATATTTTTACATGTATGTTTTGTTCATTACTTAATGAGAACTCTCTTTTCCATCCATATCTTATGTTATTGATTTGATTTTGTAATTTCTACATGCATTTGATTAGCTTGACACTGACATCTTAATCATGGTTATTAAATGTAGTTAGGAGTTAGTTATTGTAACTACCTTCTTGGCAGTGTTGTCTCTCTTTGAGTGTAGGTTGGCAAGGACAACATTGGAGCAAGGAATTGGAGAAAAGATTCGTGAAAGAGGTCTCCTTCAAACTTTTGAATCCAAGTAGGTGTTCTTTTGCTCTTTGATTAGTTAGTTACATGTTATTAACTACTATTGTCAATTAGAGTTAATTCTTGGGGCATTCTCTCTGCATGATCTTCTAACCCAAGATGATATGGGATTTATCCCCAAAACAAATTTCAATTTCCTTTCTTCTGCCATTTTCACCCTTGTTGTCTCTTCTTCTACTACAACATTATTCTCCATTCTCTCTTCTTCTACTTGGTTTTCAAACTCAGCTACCTCCTCAACCTTATCTTTAGATAAATTGAAGGTGCTTACGCTCTATTATAAAGATGGGTTTCTTTTGAGGCCCCAATTAGTGTTGTTGTTTTAGTGCATTCCAAAACTAACAACAATGGTTCCAATCACCACATTCAATATGAATAGCACAATGGAAGTGAAACAGTTGAGCATAGCAATCCACATATGAGATAAAGCTTTCATTATTATCCCTAACATAATTTATATTTTGCAATATACAAATCATAATCACAATGGAAGTGAAATGGTTGAGCATAGCAATCCACATATGAGATAAAGCCTTCATTATTATCCCTAACATAATTTATACTCTGTAAAATACAAATCATAAGTAAAAAAAAACATATGAGATAAAGCTTCCATTATTATCCCTAACATAATTTATACTTTGTAATATACACATCATAAGTAAAAAAAAAACTTTCTAGATCCTAGATCCGACATGCCCACTCTTAATCAACCAAAAACAAAACAAAAATTATATAACTTAATCTAATCCCTATATTCAATCCATTCATTCATTATAATAACTATAATGCTAGCAACTAACTAACTATAATTTCTTAAAATTAAGAAAGTTTATTGAACAAATAAAAAGAATCAAAATAAATATTCTTCCAAATATGAATATAGAAAAAAAGAAAGTACCAAATTCATTATAATACAGAAAAAGGAAAGTACCAAAGTCATTATAAATTTTGAAAATAACTAGATTTTGAAGAGTAACTAAGTTATAAAATTAAGTAGGAATATGTTTATATTATTAACTATAAGGTATGTTAAAAAATAAGTGGGATTTATTCTCAATCTCATTCGCATAACATTTTTTTTTTTATAGAGCTACTTATATCATAGTGTTTTTTGTTATTAGACATGGATTAGTATATGTTTGGGTAGGTGTTATATCATTTACATGTGTGGGGGGTTGC
>CBVK0103076762.1:0-20567 GCA_900067695.1 Picea abies
ATGGGGATTTAATCCAATAATAATAAGAATGCTCTTCGCAGTTACATTATTTCAACAATAATGTGTGAGGGAGTGATTGGGTTAGGGGAGACCATTTAATTCAAGGTTCATGGGGATTGGGGGGTATATTATGTCCAAGGGGGGTTATAATGATCGATATTTTATACCATGACATGATACTTTAATGTCAAATATATTGTTGACCATATATGACATATTAATTAACCTCATAGTTTTATAAATTCATTATAATAAAATTGAAATAAATAAAAAGGGTAAATTAAGAGATCAAGCGTTATAGGGGTTAAGAGTCATAGTGTATTAATAGGGTCAATCTATTATGATGTTACTATGTTTAGATCCATAATGTATTAATTTTTTAGTGTGTTTGAGGTCACACTATGTTCACTAGGGTTGATTGTTTCAAGAGTCATAGGGATCAAAGGGTATACCATGCTCAAGTTGATATTGATTGGGGGTTATCATATAATAGGGATTCATTGTGTTCAAAGTCATAATTATTAGGAGGTGATTTCATCAAGGATCAAATGGATCAATGATCAAATTCTATTAGGGGGTTAGTGTGTTCAAAGTAATAATGTATTAAGGGTTCAATGTATGAGAGGGTTAGTTTGTTTGAGATAATCATGTCTTAAGGGGTTAATGCATTTATAGGGGACTAGTGTGTTTGGGATTATAGTTTCTTAGGGGGTTCATGTCTTCATGGTTTCTTAATGAAACACGCTGATCATTTCAAGGGTTAGGCATGTCAAGGTTCATAGGGATCAATGGGTACACAATGTCTAAGACCATAATTATTAGTGGTCATAACATATTAGTGGATTAATGGTTAGTGGCCATAGTGCCTTATGGGTTAACATGATTTTTTGGGTCATAATGTGTGGGGGGGTGATTGGGTTAGGGGAGACCATTTAATTCAAGGTTCATGGAGATTGGGGGGTATACTATGTCCAAGGAGGGTTATAGTGATCGATATATTATACCATGAAATGATACTTTAATGCCAAAGATATTGTTGACCATAAATGACATATTAATTAACCTCATACTTTTCTAAATGCATCATAATAACAATTTGAAATAAATAAAAAGGGTGAATTAAGAGATCAAGGGTTATAGGGGTTAAGAGTCATAGTGTATTAGAAGGTTCAATCTATTATGATGTTACTATATTCATAACCATAACGTATTCATCTTTTAGTGTGTTTGAGGTCACACTATGTTCACTGGGGGCGATTGTTTCATGAGTCATAGGGATCAGAGGGTATACCATGTTCAAGTTGATAGTGATTGGGGGTTATAGAGTAGTTCCTGGAATCCCTTCTTCCCCTCATCACCAAGGATGTATCCATGACTATGCCTAGAAATGAGGATGAAGCCATCCAAAAGGAACAATTGTACAATATTATTTATTCCCAATTGGGGTATCTCTATATTATCCTTCCTAATGCCCCTCGTTCTCAATCGGGTGACAAGGATGTATCCATTACGATATCTCAGGGGCTATGAGTTAGGGATTTTATGTCTCGGGGGCTATGAGTTAGGGATTATTAGTCTCAGGGGCTATGAGTTAGGGATTTTATGTCTCGGGGGTTATGAGTTAGGGATTATTAGTCTCGAGGGATATGAGTTAGGAATTATTAGTTTCAGGGGCTATGAGTTAGGGATTATATATTAACATGGTTCTTTGGAGAGAACAATAATAACAAATAACCTTTCTCATGTGTTTGAGGCACCCATTTAGGGAGATGTTGGTTGCATGGTATTAAACTAACTTTCCATGCCAAAGGATTCAATAAGCAACTCATTTTATCCATGGTCACATTGGGTGCATGGTTCTTTGGAGAGACCACTTAGTTAACATGAAACACATGCTATAGTTTATGGAACCTGACTCTAGGGAATCATTTGGTTGGTAGGATCTTGGTAGCTTTCAAGACTCTTATCTCTACAAGGATCATACAAAAGTTCTTTAATAAGGGGGGGAATCTTTTTTCCCTTGTTTGGAATGCGATATACTATGTTGGATATCTCCATGGAAAATGACCACAACCTTTCTCACATATCTTATTTCCATAATTACTCAAAAAACCCATTTTACAAGTTCCCATTTCCATCGAAAAAAACTAACCCACCATGCCTTTGACCAACTTTAGCTAGCATGTGATTTTCACCATGCTCACCCGAAGCATGTGGTTCCTTGCAAAGACTACATAATCACTATGATATACACACATTAACACTTATGGATCTCAATTGTGCCATAGTGTTTGATCAATATGTCCTTCGTAGTTTTCAAGGACTTTGTCCCTGAAAGGATCCTAAAATTAAACTTCAAAAGGGAAAAAACATATCTTCATTTGACGTAGTGCTTGATTCATTTATTTGTGTCCATGGAACAACACTGAAAACAAAATTATCATGCCATGCATGGTAGTTTGTCTGGGAAGAGGCCAATTACTTGGTGAAACATTGACTTGTCATGACAAAGGCTCTAATTAATAGGTCATTTTTTCCATGCTATGCTCAAGGACATGGTTCTAAGTGGAGGCCATTTATGGTTGTGAGCTACACATGCAGCAACTTATGGATCCTAATTTTAACATACCATTTGATTGGTAGGCCCTCAAGGGATTGGTAGGATCCTATGTTCTTTCCCTAACCATGGGTAAGATCCAAAGTGCCATACGTGATGTCCAAAACTTGTGAATAGTGATTGTATCCCACCTAAAGTCCATAGATCACTTAAAGAGGATTTGTGTGGTGGTTTGAGGACTTGTTCATGGCCATTAAGGACAAGAAGAGTTTTTTAGGGCCTAAGGCCAATATTTCCCTCCCCTGGCCATGGTAGAGGTCCTAATAGCCATTATTATTATTTAAAGCATACCAATGTTTCCCATATTCCTAATTGGAGGCCTTGATCTTGGTCATTAAGCACATAAGGTTCATTTAAATCCTAATTCCCTTTTCTCCTTCCCTTGATGATGGTACAAGCCTAAACTCCCATATGTGATGTGAAAAAATACTAATGTTGTCCAAATCCCACCTTGAGGCCAAATATCCCTTAAACATTATCTACATGATCATTCAATAGCTAGTTCATAGACCTTGAAGTGAAGAAAAAACACGGAACATGAATGTAGAGGATGTTTTACAAACAAAGTTTAAATCACAAAAGGTCCAAGATAAACCACAAACACTATTGGAATTTTATTAAAGAAATAAAGTGTTGATCATGCAAATAGTTTTTCCTAGGATAGGGGACAATCCTAGATGGCTAATGACATCTTAGGATGTTGGCTTCAATGAGATAGAGACTCAAGGAAAAAATTCCCTGCCTTGTCAAAAGGGTCTCATAAGGTCATGACTATACAATGTGGTGGGTATATTTCTTATAAGAAGTTCATGGTTTTGTAAAAAGGGAAACACACAATAATATAAATCCACCCTAATTATTTCCTGAGGGAGAAACAAGGGGACTATGATACCACAATAGGGGAAGAGGAAAGGGGATTTTTGGTTGATTTAGCCTTATCATTGTCCTTGGGGTACTATCTTTTCTTGCCTATGTATCCTTACAATGTTCCCATCAATCTTTGACTTTTGGGTTGGTCTAAGTAAAAGTCTCATATGTGTCATATCCTGAGGAAGAGAGAGGGGTCTCATGCAAGAAAATGTTTTCCATTGTCTTTCCCATGTAGGATGGTTGGAGAGAAACCATGCTTAGAATTTCCACAATAGTTGAGACAATTATTTAGACCTACAACCCAATTATTATTCCTCATTGTTTGTTCAAATTTCACCACTAAAGTGTACAGAGGTATACATACCCTACTTCCTATTGGATTTGAATTTGTGACCTCTTAGGAAGAAACATGTGTTCTTAACTGTGTGCTTCCATAGAAGGCACTTTCCAAATATGTGAAATTTCAGGATCATGGATTTCCAAACTATCGATCGCCACTCGAACTCTTTGATAGGTCTCAAATCTAGTTCTCCACTGAGCGTCAGGGGATATGCAACTTATATGAAAATATATGCAACTTTGCAACTAATAATATGCAACTATATGAAACTTTATGCAACAATGCAACTTATGCAACTATATTGCAATTATATGCAATTATATTGCAACAATTTCATATGAAACTATATGCAAATATGCAACTATATGCAACTATGCAACTATATGAAACTATGCAACATGCAACTTATGCAAATTAAGCAACTTTATTGAACTTATGCAACTTTATGCAACTTTATGCAACATGCAACTTTATGCAACAATGCAACTTATGCAACTTTACGCAACTTTACACAACCTTATGCAACTTTATGCAACAATGCAACTTATGCAACTTTACGCAACTTTACACAACCTTATGCAACTTTATGCAACTTTACGCAACTTTACGCAACATGCAACTTTATGCAACAATGCAACTTATGCAACTTTACGCAACTTTATGCAACTTTACACAACTTTATGCAACAATGCAACTTATGCAACTTTACACAACTTTATGCAACATGCAACTTTATGCAACAATGCAACTTATGCAACTATATGCAACTTATGCAACTATGCAACTATATGCGACTTATGCAACTATATGCAACTTATGAATGTGTGACCTATATCCTCCTAATGCAACTTATGAATGAAAATATATCCTCCTAATGGCTCTAAGTTCCTTCTTAGAGGCCTTGAGGGCCAACTATGATTCATAAAACCAGTGAATGGTGCCCATATCCCACCCACAGGCCAAAGATCCCTTAGAGATGGTATGTGTGGTGCTTCAAGGATTTGTTCATAACCATTGAGATCAAGAATATTTGTACAGGGCCTAGGTCACTTGTTTTCCTACCTCATCCATGGTATATCTCTTGATACTAAATCTTATTTTCCATAATATATTAATGGTGCACACATTCCCAATAGAAGGATTCAGTCTTTTCCATTAGGCACGAGAAATATTTTTTTAGAGCATAAGGCCCTTATTTTCCTCCCCCAAATATGGTATGCACCTTGGACTTCATTTGTGGTGCAAAAAACCTCCTAATGGCTCCCATATCTCCCAAAGAGGCCAAGAATCCCTAAAAAAGGAACTGTGTGGCTGTTCAAGGCCTAGTTCACTGACTTTGATCTCAATAATATTTATTTTATGCCAAAGTTCCTTGTTTTCCTCCCCTAGCCATGGCATAAGCCCACGATAATTTATTATTATGAAAAATGTACTATTGGCATGAAATATTCCACACAGAGGTGAAATATCCCCTACAAGTGTCTTGTGTGGTTGTACAAAGACTACATCGCAAAGATCAACGAGAAGATTGAAATTGGGCCTAAGTATCTTATGTTCTTTCCCTAACAATGGGTAAGATCCAAAGTGCCATACGTGATGTCAAAAACTTGTGAATAGTGATTGTATCCCACCTAAAGTCCATATATCACTTAAAGAAGATCTGTGTGGTGGTTTGAGGCCTTGTTCATGGCCATTAAGGACGAGAATATTTTTTTAGGGCCTAAGGCCATTATTTCCCTCCCTTGGCCATGGTAGAGGTCCTAATAGCCATTATTATTATTTAAAGCATACCAATGTTGCCCATATTCCTAATTGGATGCCTTGATCTTGGTCATTAAGCACATAAGGTTCATTTAAATCCTAATTCCCTTTTCTCCTTCCCTTAATGATGGTACAAGCCTAAACTCCCATATGTGATGTGAAAAAATACTAATGGTGTCCAAATCCCACCTCGAGGCAAAATATCCCTTAAACATTATCTACATGATCATTCAATGGTTAGTTCATAGACCTTGAAGTGAAGAAGCTTCATTTTGGACCTAAGGTACCTGTTTCCTCTCCTAGCCATGGTACACACCTTGAGACCTATTCTTATTATGAAAACGTACCAATGGTTCCAAAGATACCCTACATAGATCTTGTGTGGTTGTTTAAGGACCACATCACAAATATTAGCCCTGATAAGATTCAAATAAGGCCTAAGCACGTTATGTTCTTTGCTATACATTATGCCCAAAACTTGTGAATGGTGACCATATCCCACCCAAATTCCATATATCCCTTAGAGAGGCTATGTATGGTGGTTTGAGGCCTTGTTCATGGCCATTAATATCAAGAAGATTTATTTAGGGCCTAAGGCCCTTTATTTCCTCCCTTGGCCATGGTATAGGTCTTGAAACCCATTATTTTTATTCAAAACATACTAATGGTGCACATATTCCCAAATAGAGGCATTTTTCATGGCCATTAAGCATAAAAAGATTCATTTAGGGAAGAAGGCCCTACTTTTCTTACCTTGGTGATGATATAAACCTATATGCAACTTATGCAACTAAATGCAATTTCAACTTTATGCGACTAAATGCAACTATATGAAATTGTGTTGGTACCAAAAACGTATATTGGCATGATAACTTATCTTCTTGTTTTAACGAGTGTAGGTACCACCAAATAGGTATCTGTTGGATCTATCTTCCTCGAGTGATGATCAAGATATAGTAAGAGAGGTTGAAAGTGAGACGTGTTGTACTAGATCTACCGGTTCTAAATCAACTAGGTTGGAAAAGGTAAGGAAAAGATTTCATACCCGCATGAAATTTTTTATTGCCAATGGAGGGTTGTGTAATTATGATGCTGAGAGCATAGGTGACATTGAGTTTCCCTTGAGGTATAAACATCTAGTGCAATGATGGGCACCTAAGGAGCTACCTGAAGTGGACACATATTTATTCATCGGTGGGAGGATGTATCGCATTGCTCCTTCATCCTTACATAGATTAGGGTTATTTTCCATGGATGGCATAAAGGTTGGCTATGGAATTGTAATTGAATTGATGGAGTATGTCGGACCATAATACAAATACAATCACTAGTTGATGTTGGTCCGATATATGCAAAGTATGCAGAGATACGGAGTTGCCACAAATTATATACAACTACTAGATACCAATCAAAATAAAGGGGAAACTATGTATATTGATGGAAGGCCAAAAGATACTGGAAACATTGCGGGCTTTATAAATAGTACATGACCAGTGGAAACAACTAAGAAACCGAATTGCATATTTGAGGCACGTGAAGGAAATCGTATATTTGTATGTGCAACAAAAACAATAGTTCTAGGTGAAGAGTTGTTGATCGATTACAAATTAAATCGAATAGATGGAAGGGGTACGACTATGGGGGTAAATATCTTACATACAATTCAACTCAACCTTTGATCAATCATTGTTACAATTTATCGCTGCAATATTTCAAATTTTTACTGCATAATTTTTTTACAATTACTTTCATAACTCTTGTTGATTAATTTATTGTCTCAACATCTATCTAGGGTGACCGTGGAAAGGCACCCACTTCGCCTCAGCAGGTAAATGTTAAATACAGTAAAAACTTATGACTACAAGAACTAAATTTCAGAAATTTCATTATTTTTTTTTTTCTGTTATTACTGCAATATTTCATTTTCTTAATGTTACAGGTGAAATCTGTCTAGGGTGACCGTGGTAGAAAATCACCCGCTACATCTCTCCAGGTTGACCATGGAAAGACACCCACTGTGCCTCAGCAAGTAAATGCTAAATACAGTAACAACTTATGACTACAACAACTAAATTTGTGAAATTTCATTAATTTTTATCTGATATTACTCCAATATTTCATTTTTTAAATGTTACAGGTGAATTTCATAACTTTTGTTGATTGATTTATTGCGTCAACTTCTGTCCAAGGTGAGTGTGTCCGAGTTTCACCCTCTACATCTGTCTAGGGTGACCTTGGAAAGGCACCCGCAGTGCCTCACCAGGTAAATTTGTTATTGTTTTTCTGATATTACTGCAATATTTCATTTTTTTAATGTTACAGGTGAATTTCATAACTTTTGTTGATTGATTTATTGTGTCAACATCTGTCCAGGGTGACCATGTTCGAAAATCACCCTTTACATCTGTCCAGGGTGACAGTGGAAAGGCACCCACAGTGCCTCACTAGGTAAATGTTAAATACAGTAACAACTTATGAATACAACAACTAAATTTTTCAATTGTTAAAGTTCATCTCTTTAATTTTATTCATCAATGTACTGTGGCATGGTCAACGTGGGAAGGCTCCCACAAAGGTTATTGATGAGGAAGAAATATTTTATTCGACTAACCCAATGACAACTGTAACGAAGGCCTTGGAGAAGGCTAACATAGAATATCTAGGTTTGATTAGCAAAAGACCCCTGACATAGGAGGACAGGGAAAGAATTGTAGAGCTACAAAATACAATAACTAATTTTGGGGTAAGTGGCATCTTCATATATTTTTATTAGCTATGACAATTTCATATCTGTTTTTTAGTTTTATATTTTGTATATGATCTGATAAAGAAAAGTTTTCCGTTTGTAGGAGTTTTTAAACCCCGTGCGTGGGGAACCTGTCGATCCTGCAACTGCTATAGGTAGCAGTGATGGTCCAATGCAAAAAAAAGGTTGACATAGCAAAGTGCAAGTGAGGCTTTTTGAGCCTCCTGAGGTTCCCCTCGAATCCATTGATGAGCGAAATGATTTTGACCACCATGACATGCCGGAGCATGATGAACCAGAGCTTGGGACTCCACATGATGACTCCGGAGAGGAACATAGTGTAGATGGACAGGATACTATTCTTCATGGAGCAGGACAAGTTAAAAGCACCGGATCACTAGATGCCACCTTTCTGGTGGATGACGCATGTGTTTTGATCAAGATTCAAAAGATTGCAGGTAATTGTCCCGTTAATTGATTCATTTTTTTCATGAAATTGAAATGGACATTTGTTGAGATTATTATAAATTAATGGATAACACGTTTCTACAGGAAGCAATGTTTTCTATAGAAACTTACATGACAAAGCATTGGATCTATTTGGCCCCACCATTCACACACAATGGAATGGCCAAGATAGAAAAAAAAAAGATGATTTAATAGATCACATGGTAAACTTGTTCGACAACACTTTCAACAAGAAAGTGGTTACAAAGTTAGCCGGCGAGAGTTTCAAATACATCGGGGCCCAGTATAGGGATAAATTGCAAATAGACCTCAAGCATGAGCGCCCTCCCATGGTTCCCAAGAAAGAGTGGAAGGTGCTAATAGAGGATGCAAATGAGAACTTGTTTAAAAAACAAGGACAACAACCACGAGCTGGTCAAGAAAGGTACAACACATGTCATATTATCATTGAAATATGAGCATGTATGTTTTTTTTTCCTGTTTTAAGTAACAATTCCGATATCTAATGTTTTTCAAAAATTACATATGTAGGATACCAGACACCTCCAAAGAAACAAAGGTCTGAGTGGAAAAACACGACCATCATAAACTAGGCCAGGGAGGCTACGAAAACCTAAAATCCCGAATAGTAAGATTTATATGATTAACTGTGGTTAATATTTATTTAACAGTAGCGAACAAATATATGTTTTTCTTATTGGTATTTTTAATGGTGTTGTGCATTGCATTTAAATATGTTCAACATTGTTGCCACCGAGGAGGACCTAAAGCTTGGTTACAAGCATGGTTTTAAAAGTGTGATTGAATATAGAAAAAGATTGGGCCAAACTCCTATCTCCCCAACCACACAGGTAAATCAAATGAATAAGGAAATCGCAGTAGCATGCTTGTAAAGTCTATTCATATTTTATTATATCACCCTTAACTAAGTATTTATGTTTTTTTTCAAGCAACAGTGCTACCGCAGTAGTGAATCAAGCAGTATTCAACAAACACCGCATCATACAAGGGTCCACATGTCCAGTGATAGTGTAGAGCAGAGTACCCATTCCGGTATGTATGCTTCATAATTAGAAATATTTACTGTGATTGTAGATATTTATTTACTAACTTATACTTATATATTATCTTCTCAAAATAGAAGAGCATGTAGCTCAGGAGGGTGAAATGTGAGAGCAACCAAGTGGACAGGAAATTAACGAACCAATTGTCCTAGCTACAGAGACAGGTAAAGAGCAATAGTGTAATGTTAATAAAAACAATGAATTAGTTATTTCAATTATATTTCAACATATCGATATGATCATTTTCGTTGTTCCAGTTCACAACCCTGAACATATGCCCACTAACCCTTCTCAGTGATGTACCAAAAGTATGGTACATGAGGGCACACAAACAATAGAAGGACAGGGCACACAAAATTCAATGTCCTTGGATGATGATGATCATATCCCAATTGTCAATTTTATGAATGTAAAAAAACACAAATCAAAGAAAAATTAGATGTATAAATTCATGACTTGTATTTGGATCTTTATCAATGTTTATATGTTCATATGTTTTGATGACTATCCTAGTTATGCATGAATGTCTATATGTTTTCTATATAAAGAAAATCATTTGTTGGGTATGGGGAATCGAGAGTGATGTGAGGGGGGGGAGGGGCCATATGAGCTTCCACCTTCACGTGGTTGGCCCTGTTCAGTAGAGAATAACCTATTCTCGAAACAAAGAGAAGCTCATTAAGGTATGCGACAACTTAATTTTTTTCTAGAGTATTTTACATAACTAAATGCATGCTTATTTGCTTATTAATTATTTACTCATATCAAAAAATTGTCTTTTATGATTCATGCAGGTCTTGGTGATGGAAATGCATCTCGTGGACAACTCTTATCAAGTTGTATGTGCTAATGGATATGGCAAAAGGACAATGAAAAGGTAAGGGTTTTGACGTGTTTTTAAAAGTAGATTACAACAATGAGGTAGCCCCTTGTTCTTCTATGCCTTCTCTCTTCCTTATCTTTCTATTAGTTGTCAAAATCAACATTTGCTAACATTAAAAAGGTCCCATGTCTTAACACACTTTTATCAAGTTGAATGAAGCCTCGTTCCTATTGGGAGTTTTTTTGGGCTAGATTAGACTTCCCATTATCAACTCTAGCCACTTCTTACCTGGTAACACCCAATGTTACCTAGTTCTCCCCTTGTCTTCTTCCTCCCCTAGTGTTCCATGCTCTCCAACATACTCTTCCTCTTTTCCTAGTCCTTCAAATGCTTGGGCAAAGTATTGCCTCTCCTCCTTAGCTTTTCTTTCTTACACCCCTTTTTCTCCATTTTTATTTGGTCATAATTTCGATGGGTCCCTTATAGGTCATTATCTCAAGAAAGACCCTACTTGAGATAACCTCTACCTAGTTAGGATCAACTATCAATTCTTTGGTTAGTTTTCAAAGATGTCCCCCTTAATGGTCACATTCCATAGCTTGCAACTATGGATTCCCTCCCAATGGTGACATCATATCTTCCTTTGATCCTCTCTCCTCCACTGGTACCATTGGTATTTTTCACCTCTATGGTTGCATTGAACTTAGGTTGATGCATGTGGCCTCCTACACTTGCTTAAAATACCCCATTGATGTATGCCACCTCTCATTCTTGCACTAAATCTAGGCTACCATGTGTTGTTTTTGTGCTTTTGATGACTCTATATTACTAGTTTATGATGCCTATTATGCTCACACTCTCCAGATTATCGTATGTCACATGGGATTCATGCTATGTCCTTGACTAGTGTATGGCGCCTTAATGACTACAGAAATCCTAGAACAATGAATGTCATTTTTTATGCTCACCTTAACTCCAAGTTGCCATATGTTACATTTATTCTTGTGATAACCCTATATTAGAGCGTGTTTCCTCTCTCGCTCATGTTCACTCTTAGTCAGTTTATGCCTTTTTCCAATGTTATGCCAGTGTCATCAACTTCTTTCTCTTTCCTTTGTTAGAACTACCCTAACACCACAACCTCCCATCTTTACCTTTTCATCTATCCTCCAATATTTCCATAAGATATCATGTTGTTAATCCTACCTCACTTGTCGTAAGATGCCAACCTCTGTGATGTAGGTATCTAGCTAAACATGTTCTTGCATTGCTCATTTCTCATTCTTGGAAATGAAAGTATGTATTAGTCCACCCCCTATATATTGAACATATTCACGATGTACCCAAAATTTTGGACCTCATTATTATTTTCCTTTTTGTATGCTCCAACAATTGTGCAAGTGACATCCACAAGTCTCTTCCTATTATATTAGTAATATTCCTCTTATTATTATCAAGGAAGGAGTTGATAACTAGCCCTTATATACACTATGCCTAATTATCGAGGCATCAAATAAAATTATGTTTTTACAAGAATATATGAATCAATGTCATAATGAACCTTTAGGTTCGTAAAAGTTTCCAATTCTTCAAGGTGTTAAGAGCCATTATTTCCCAAATCATTCAAAACATAGAAGAAAATTGACCAATAGCTTATACATAGGTGATGAAAGAGATTTTACAACCTTTTCATAAATCACAACCTTTTTACTGATGCTGTCTTCATGGGTTCAAAACCTTACTTTACAAACCTAACAATATTTCTACCTTTCAACATTCTCATGAACCCTTGGGTTTACCATTACGCCTTGTGGGTCATAAATTTCCACTCACCAAATTCATACAAATTGAAATTTTTGTCACTTGCACAAGCCTATATGACATCACAAATATATGAATTCAACTAGGAGTAGACCTTTTCCCTTTCAAGTTGATGATCCCCATCAACTTTGGGACTCAATGTCTCTTCATTAAATTCTCCTTCTAATGAGGATGGCATATACAACTTCAAATGATCCACATATACATTAGAATATTTTCCCATATATGGTGACCAATCCAAGCAAATAGCTTTTATTCATTCTTATCCAAAATCATAGAATATAATTTTAAACCTTTCTTTGGTGGGTGCAACCACACTTGATCAAACTTAGGAGGTACGTGTTGTTAAATGCTTATCATGCCTCTTTTCGTAACTTGATTGAGATATTAATTGTGGAATTAACAATGATATATATAAATGACAAACAATCTTCCCAAATATTGGGATGTTATAGCCTCACAACAAATGAACCAATGTTTGATTTATATCCTTGGGATACCCATGCAATTGTAAATAAAGGATACACTTCTCTTCAACTTATATCCATTATCATCTAGAGTGTGGATTAAAAGTTTATTGAGAATCTATTATATATACTACACATGAATTACCTTGGTTCAATTAAATTATCTGGGATCAACCAATTTACAACGAATTTTATATTTCTTAGGTCAATACAAAATTCACATCCTCTAACTACAAAATCCATACACAACAATAATTTTTTTCCAAGCTCATATTTCTTCATGTTGGCTTGCAATTAATTGTGTTGAAGGGTTAAAAATATAATCTCCAAATGTTTCAAATGATCTTCCCAAATCTTGCTAAAAGTAAAAATACCATCCAAGGAGGCTACAATAAAGGTGTTTGAGAAATGTTCTTAAGATATCATCCATCAATCTTAGAAGTGTTGTCATATTATTGTGTAATATAGATTGCATAATGACTCACTCATGCAATCCATGTGTTTTTTTTAAAGTAATATTCCAAGTTATTCTTTGTGTATATTGTCATATTGGTATCCTTACTTCTAATCCAACTTCATGATAACACATGATTCCAATATTTGGTTGATTAGTGCCTTGATTATTTGTAGGGGATATACATACATACATATATATAATCTTGTTCAATATAAAAGATCTACACATTTTCTCTAACATCCATCTTTCAATAGAAATGTCGGCTACACATGTGGACCTGCACACCTGCTACACTTGTCATCAATGAATTACTTCCTATCTTGTTGAATGCCAAGGTCACCATCCCACTCAGGAAAAATCGCTATCCTAAGTTGTTTTTAAAAATAACTTCTTGCATCTTGTTGAGAAAGTAGAGACATTGTAATATGGCATTGCCATATTACAATGTAATATGGCATTGCCATATTACAATGTAATATGGCATATCCATATTACATTGTAATATGGCATATCCATATTACAATGTAATACCATATCTCATGTTTTTTGTTTTTTTTAACTTAAAGTCATCGTCGCAATATTGACGATAGTTTGTCGGAAGCCAATTTTTATTTTGAACAACCGTGGAAATAGAGACGAAAGTTCATCGCAATTTGCCACGTTTTTTCGTCGCACATACAACATGTACGTCGTAAGTTTGGTTTTGGCATAAAGTTTCGTTGCTATTGCCATGAATTTTTGTCACCATTTGCCATGGTTTTGCGTCGCACATACAACATCTATGTGATAATTTTTTCTCTTGGCATACATTTTCGTCACAATTGTGACGAAGTTTCATCGTAATTGCCACGGTTGTGCGTCGTAATTGCGACGAAGTTTCGTCGTAATTTCGACGATTCATAGGGTTAACCCATTTTGATGGTGATGACACGTGGAGAGCTAATTTCATCAATGGTTCCACGAACACATGGATCATGGATATAGCGACGAAATTAAAGTGAGGAAAAAAAGTCTTGTCTTTCGTGGAAATTGCGATGGATAAGTGTGGCAATATCAACGAAAAACCGTCGCAAATTTGGTCATATGTACTAGTGTGTGGCCTAATATGTGGCACTGACATGGCTACTTTCGTAGCTCTGATGTGGCATCAATGTGGTTTTTTTTGTGGTGTTGATATGGCATCACCATCAGGCGCTTGGGACGTCAATACTACATTTTCACTTTGATCTGGTATGGAACCTTGTCGCTTTGTGGTCCGACCACCAAGTCACTAGGCGATCAACCCACCTGGCTCACCGACTGACATCATCATGCTTCGTTGTTGCTTCGTCATTTTTCCATGTTTTTTAGGGGGTGGGCACTGCCACATGGCTCTGCAAAAAAACACAGTATATCATTTCAACCCCCCCTTCCCTTTATTAAACGTTGTGCATATGGAGGGTGTCGAAATTACATATTAATCGTTGATTTATTATAATCACGCCCAATCTTGTTTAAACCATGTAACAATGTATTTTCAATATAAACCTTTTGAAAGCAATTTTCCCTATGCATGTGGGATAAGTCAACTGTGTGATTCATACCTTTAACATTGTTTCTAATTATTTTATCCTCTGTATTCCTTAGATCTCTTTTCTCCATTTCTTTTTAACAATATCATCTCATCTAGCTTCCATTCACACAACTCCTCATACCTGTGCAACCCAAATTCACTTGGATTGATTGTTCACAGTCATCCTGCCTTCACACAGAGGCATTCATAGTCTCTCCCTATCTTTGACATTAATGACAACATTATTTTCAACAATATACCCCTTTTTCATTGATGGAAACCCTTAGTCAATCTCCCCTTGTCTGTAACTGCTCATTGTGTCTAAAATTATTCCTATGTTTTGCAACTTCTCTTTCTTACTCTTTACTCCCCCCCTTTGTGATGTAGCCAATAAACGAAAATTCATTCACAAGATCTAAAAACCATGAAAACACACGAGAATGGAAAATGACTCTCTTTTATTCCTTCTCCATCCTAACTATTACAATGGAAGTTCAACCCCGTATAACTACTATCTGAGATTTTTGAAAACAACTAATTTTAGAAAAACAACTAATTTTAGGAAATTATCACATGACTCTAAAACTGACCAGTAACTAAGAGCCAACTAGAGAGACATTATTTGTCAACTTTCCTTTATGATTAAGTTCATAAACTAAGAGATGATTGATAATTAAAAATTTAAAAATTCTGGTAAAAACACTAAAACCCCAATTTGAGGCCCTATATGAAGGAATTTGGCCTCGTAAAAGTGTTAAAACGATGTTTGTTCTTGAGGATTAGATCGGTACGACAATGAAATCTTTTATACACAACTTCCTTTAAAATTTCTTCCCAAACGAATAACCGAGTCAAAATTTATGACCCTCGAAAAATACATGCATCATTCTCCTCTGGTTGAAAAGAACACAACTCATGCAAGTTACTATCTTCAAAATGTTGTCACTTAATGGGATATAGGTTCAGAAAGTACCACTCTGTAATCAATTTAATCTCTATTGGTGCTATGCCTTCCCACTGGACCAAATATTTGTCGTATTGGCATTGCTGAGTATGAAGGGTCTTCTTATCTAAAATATGCACATTTTTTTCCTTTTTCTTGCTTGGAATGGCCTGTTGCCAATCCAACTATGCCTCACTATCATCAACCAGATCATCCCCATGAAATATATACAAATCATAAATGTTAAACATAGGGGAGATATCGATATCAACTGTTAAATCAACCTTATAAGCATTGTCGTTGATTTTCTTGAGAATCTTACAAGGACCAATTTTCTTATACTTCAATTTGTGGTAGGTTCCTCTAGGAAAATGCTATGTCCGTAAATAAACCATCACCAAATCAAATTCATTGAATACCTGGTATCGTCAATGAGCATATTTTATAATTTTTTTCTTTTCATTAATGGCATGCAATTTTTGTCTCACCTTTTGTTGCAACTATTGAATGTGTTTTGCAAATGCTTCCCCGTCATCACTAATCCTATCCCCAAGTGGTAGTTGCACCAAATCTAGGAAACCCATAGGATTTCTACCGTAAACAACATGAAATGGAGATTTACATGTAGATCTATTCATTGAACTATTGTAGGTGAATTCTGCTTGAGGTAAATCCAAATCCCATTGCTTGGGCTTCTCTCCAACAATGCTTCGTAACAAGTTTCCCAAACTATGATTTACTACCTCGGTTTTGCCATCTGTTTGGGAGTGATAGGCACTGCTGAACTATAATTTAGTCCCCATTTTCTTCCATAATTTCCTCCAAAAATGACCAAAGAACCGAGTATCTTTATCAAAGGTAATAGTTTTTGGAACCTCGTGCAATCTAACAACTTCAAAAAAAGACACCATGGTAAGTAAGGTGTAATATGTTTATTATTACACAACGAGGGATATAAATGTGTAACAAAAATTTGTTTTTATTGCATCCAAATTATTATTCTTGTTTGTACTATTAAACAACAAGGAGGCATTAAAGTCTTATTTGTACTATTAGACAATAAGAGGTACAAGAGAACAAGAGGTTTCTTTTGAAATATTAGACATCCCAAAATATTAATGTGTAATGAAATTTCAACCATGCACATGTTATTATTGTACAACTTACTAAGGCATTTAATTTTCATAAATATTGTACTAAAACATTTAATTATTTTAAATATTATATAATTAGTGATGACTTATTAAAAATATATATATTAATAACATATAATTAATGATTGTTTGAATTTTGTTTTACTAAAACTATCAATGATATTAATTCATATTAAAAAATTAAAAAATTTTAAATTATGTCAAAAAAACCATCTATGGAATTTACATTATATTCAAAGTTTTTTCTGTTTTAATCCTTCCTAAACTTACTATAATAATTGTTATTCTTGTTAAATTTACATTATACTCAAAGTTTTTTCTAGTGTAAGGCTTCTTAAACTTACCATATTAATAGTTATTCTTGTTAAAGTGCTTACTGAAACAAAAAGTTGTGGCCTACATGTAAATAGGTGAGCTTGTTTGAGTGGTTAGGTGCTTTGAACTTTATGTAGGAGGTCTTGTGGTTGATCCTCAACACTAGTTGTCGTTGTTGCATGTGTTGCTCGATGTCCTTGTCGGGTCATGGGTCACAATCACCATCGACGGGTTTGCACTTTGTACCATCCATGAAATGTGAGGAAGCACCCAAAAGTTTACTAATGAGGTTTTACTCGGGAAAAAGGGGTAAGCACATGAGCCTGTGGTGTGGCAAGAAAGAAAGAGGACTTTTCCCATGCCCATTCAAGTTCAACTCTCATTGAGGTTTGTTCGTATGGGAATGTAGAGGGAATCTTTAAGCCCATCTGGAAACACGTGAAAAATGCATGTAAGGGGCATATCTCTCAATGTTATGATCCTCAACCCAAGAAATTGAATCACAAATGTTGACACACTTACTTATACTAAGAGGGCGGGGGACGAATCAGTATGAGACTAGTTTTTCCTTTTCTTACTATATTACACTTATTTATTACTTTACCAACAATAGGAAGCATACATAAACATACAATGCACAATACTCAAATATTTAATGTGGAAACCCAAATGGGAGAAAACCACATAAATATTTTATTAAAATATATTCGCAAGAAACAACCTATTATAGACACCAATCTGTTACATTGTTTTATAGGAACCAACCTAAAAGAGACACACATCCCTTCTTATGAGCACCAACTCAACAATACATGTAGGCACCAACCTACAATTACAATATTTGTAGGCACCCACCTGCTGGAGACACCAATCTCCTTAGATGAGCACCAACTCAACAAAACCTATATGCACCAAACCACAGATGTAATACTTGCAGGCTCCAACCTGCAGGAGACACCATTCTTCAAATATTTTGTCTAGATAACTTCTTCTTAAACTGTCATCAACACTTCAAGCTTCCAACTACATAACAACCACTCTGTCATTTCTCCACATGTTTACAATCAACTAGACATAAAAAATTCCTTATTTGACCTTGCACCTCCCAGCCACCCTCAAACAGTTACATCTCTCTGTTTTTCATCTTCTCTCACTTGAGAACTTCAGATCTTCACTTCCTCATCCACATTCTTCCACACACACACACACTCAAAACAAAGAGGGCATCACTACTTATACCCCAAGCCAATAAATCCAAGTTTTCTCCACATACAAAACAAATCATGCTCATGGGGTCAAATCTAAATCCTTTTCTTCTTCCATAAAATTGGGCTATACAAATCCTTCAAAATTGGTCTTAATTTCCTTCCTGTTTAGTGCACGATCATTTACAGTCCACCAGATTAACTTGGACATTGGGGCTCTTGAAACACAAAACAAATACCTCAATACTCAGAAGTCATCGGATCAGTCCAAGAGGGAATGTCGTCCATCAATATGAAGGGTTGATCTGTTCATTGGGCATCAAGACCACTGGGGTATCGGGTATTGGACTCACCAAATATCAAAACACACACCTTTAATGTTGATTTCTCAACAAACATGAGATCAAACTCCTTGATTAAATGTCGATCTCTGATCTATTCACCACATATCGGGACCACTAGGTCACTGGCTCATCGAGCCCCCAGGCCTTTAATTTTTCACCTCCAACTACTCTCTTGATCTAGTATACCATGCCACCAAACTACCGGGCTCATAGATCCACCAAACCACCATGCCCCAGGACTTTAACTTTGCACCTTCAATTTCTATAATTACATATAATTATTAATGTATGAGAGATCATCCATTATTTAAGCATGCATTAATGTATGAGAGATCATCCATTATTTAAGCATGCAAAACAAAACCCAAGACTAAATATTGTGGTTGACGTGATCGGGTCTATATATTTTTCAAAACAAAGTACGATAATTTCCATTATTTAAGCATGCAAAACAAAACATTATAAAACATTGTTAAAATTTTTGTAAATTTACAAAAGTCAAAATGATTTTGACTTGCAATCGATTGCTATATTCCCTGCTTTAGCAGGGACTAATAAGATACATAAACACTAAACCTAAACTTATGTTAGGTATATATGTTTTTATTATATAAAGAAAACATTTGTACACATATGACCTTATTATAAAGATGTTATCTATGTCGTGATTAGGCACATAACAATCACTTTTAACTAACCACCTTCAACCATATTAGCTTATGGTTAGCCTCCTTTAACTTTCTTGGCTTATGACTAAGCACCTTTAACAAATGAACTTATGATTATATACCATAGTCTTCCAATATAAATAAAGTATATTTGTTTCAACTTTCTCAATAAAATCCAAATACCCTTTTCTGATATGTGATGTTGTTTCTCTAATTTTTTTATAATCACACACAAATCTATTTAGTGATTAACTTTAGTTTGTAGTTGATGTAACTTGTTTATACACTATTAATAAGGATCAATATCTAAAATATAAAAAAATCATGGCGAAATCTACGATAACATGATGAAATCTACTAGTCAAACAATGAAAAATGAGAACATGCCAAAGTGTCTTAGAAAATAAAATTGTGACCACTATAAGTAGCATAAAATTGTGATCATTTGTAATGTCCCCACTTTGGGACATCATCACAGGACAGAGATTTATGATGACCAGAGTAGCCAGATGGGTGCTAGAGCGAGTACAGGGGTATTTGAGAGGCATTGTGGGGTCCAACTTGCATTGATGATCATATTCCATCATTATGAGCCATTCCGCACAGGTTGGCTTTGGTTTCGTTGCATTCCGATGATTTCCATGATTTTGACTATTTTGAGCTATAAGTCAATGGAATTCATTGAAGAGGTCATTTTGGGCACATTACTTGGAGGAACCTCTCAGTGTAATAGCTCATTGGAATCAGGAGGAGCAACACTACAGGATGGGATGGCTAGAAGTGACTTTCAGTAGCCAGGGAAGCCACGAGGAGAGATAAGGAGCTTTTCAAAGGTAAAAATGTTAATTAATTAATTAATTAAATATTAATAAAATGAAAGTCACTTTGGAGGGACAAGGTGAGCCAAAAAGTATAAAGGAAAGGCAAGGGCCTCTTCTCATTCATTCATGTA
>CBVK0103076795.1:0-11510 GCA_900067695.1 Picea abies
GGTTAGTTAGTTGTTTCACTAACTTGTTTACTTGCTTTAATAGAATAGTTGCTTGCTTGTTTATTTACTTGCTTTCATAGGGTAATTGCTCATTGAATTTAGGTTGGCAAGTTAAAATAGTTTGTTTTTATTATTTGCTTATTGTTATACTTAATAGTTGCTTTTGCTTATTGTTATGAAATAGTTTGCTTAGTAGGGTTTTTACTTGTCTTCTTGGAACTATCCATCGATCCTTGGTCCAAAAGTACTTAGGTTACACAGTTTCAAGTTGCTTAGTAGAGTTTGCTCATTAGATAGGTTTGATTGAATAGATCATCCTTTAGATAGCCCCTTCCTTAGTTAGACTATACTACTACCAACCCTTCTACCTTTGGCATATATTTTGCTACAACTCTAAGTTTACTTACCCTGGGTTGACAATTTAATTGAGGGTTTTTAGTGTGTTTTTAGTGCATATACAACACCCATCATTTTTGGCACCGTTGTTGGGGAGTTGTCTCAAGGTAGGAAGTAGTTAGGAAATAGATCATTCCTAGACCTTAGCATTAGATTGGTGGCTGGGGAACTTTAAGACGAGAGGTAAGAACCTGCACATCTGTTATTGCAGGTTCCCCCAAACCTAATGGTAGTTTTTCTTTTTGTTTTTGTTTACTTTCATGAATAGACCTAGAAACCAAATGGTATCTTGTTCTTTTGTTTTTTCTTTATTTAATGAATAGACCTCGAGATCGAAAAGGGAGATACATTAAATCTAAGTCAGACCTTTCAACCAAGGTTCCTTCCGATCTTTTTGGGGGAAGGAACGTTCCACTTATAAAATCTACAGACGGATATCGAAAAACAGGAGCTAGCTCAACTCAAAGAGCTAAAATAGTCATTGAAGGGACTAACACGGGGAGCACTACAGAACAAGAAATTGAAGCATCAATCATATTGGGACATGAGGCAAGACCACTCGAGCCTTTCGTAGAACCAAACAATACAACATTTTCTTTTACACCACCACCATGAAATCCTAATTTTGATGATATCATAGGCCCTGAACAGGTGAATATTTTGTTTGGTAGTTCAGCCAGTGTAATTATCTCTCAAATTGATACAGAAAATTTGGCACCAATAGTCTCAACCGGCTCGAGTAGAGTCCCAGACATCCAACCCATAGGAAGACCATTCCATCAAAGGGAAACCTTGTTCTCTTCAAAGATAAAACTACCTAGGTACTCTCTTTTTAGAAACCAAGCCAATATGGATGATCACGAAGACCATAACAATGTAAGACACAGGGAGGAAGAAGAAACTAGAAACCAAACTGAAACTACCTTCGGGTTTCCAATTTTGGACACCACTCCAAATGTCAACCTGAAGAATATTCCTCTCTCAGCACTGCCTACCTTTTATGGTAAAAACAATGAATATCCATCCACCTTCCTATTTGAATTTGACATCTTGTGTAGGAGCTACAACTACGTACAAGATGCCGAGAAACTAAAACTCTTTCCTGCCACCCTCAAAGACTCTGCACTAAGATGGTTCATGGGGTTAGGAGAATCAAGTATTAGGTCTTGGGAAGCCATGAAAGACATGTTTCTTAAGAAGTACCAAAACTACTGCAATACCAAAGAGTCTCGTAATGACATCATTAAAATCCAACAGTTAGAAGACAATACCCTCGAAGATTATATGGAAAGATTTGGTTATATCTCCCAGAAATCAAAATACCATGCCCTCCCAGAGGATGCAATTAGGGCTCTTTTCCTTAAGGGAACTTCAGAAGAATATCTGGAGATGCTTAACCTGATGGCATCAGGTGACATATCTCATAAACCATTTGTTGAAATATGCGAAATGTGTAAAAATTACTCAAGGAGTAGAGCCAAAACAGGAAAGAATATTCGGGACCCTTACAATAGAAACTTAAAACCAATTAGTTCAGGTGGTATTACGAGAGTAGAGATAGGGAACTTCTTAGAAAACTTCAAAACAGATATCTTAAGCACAATAGGTTCCCATTTGGACACCCTAAAAATAAAAAAGAAACAGGAGGAGGAAAATGCAGCAATAAGCATGTATTGCCCAAGATGCAGGAGGAAGCATTCCTCAAGGGAATGCCCATTAGATAACATTTCAGTTTGTGGCTTCTGTACAAAATACCATGTGACTGAAAAATGTCCATTATTTCTCAGTTTATTAGCCATCTATAGGAGTGGAGATTCTGGGGAGTCTTCTTATATATCTAGGAGGCCATGGCAGCCTAGGAACCAACCCACATACCCAGATCTACAATCTCAAGTTCCACCCTATTATCAACAACAACAACAACAGTGGAACTCACCAAGTTGGAAAAATTGGTTTACTCAGTACCAACATCCTTGGCTTCAAGGATGGAGAGGAGGACATAACCAAGGAAACCCTCAAGCTCCACCTATCCCTATGTCCAACCATCCTTATCCTCAGTTCCCACTAAACACTTCGCAGCTTCTGCCAGGTTTTGTTCCACCACCTTTACCTCCTATTCCAGAACAAAAACCACTACAATACCAAAATGCAAGCTCCCTGAGACCAACACTATTACCAGCACAACCAGTGTCGAATCCCAATAATAGGCCACTTCAACCTCTTCACAATTTTGAGATGCGGGCCTTCCCAACATATGTTATTACTCTTGTTCCATTACAGGAAATTCAACTAAGATCGGGAAAAGTTCTGGATAGGCAGAGACCTTTAGTAGTTATCCAAGAAGAAGAAGAAGAAGAAACCACTAAACAACTCGTGGATGACACTAGGTGGGAAGATGTTATTATCCCGAAAAACCAAGAACCCAACCTTCCTCAAAATAAACCTTCACAAATTATGAAGGTACCTCCTTATCCAGACCTATTGGTAATCGAGAAACCTACCACCCGACCGGAATTTTACATCTTGAATGAATTGAAGAATATTTGTGTCAGGATTCCCCTGCTTCAAGCCAGTAAAGCCATTCCAATCTATAGTAAGCTAGTCAAAGAATTGTGTATTACGAAGCCAGGTAGGAAGCAAAAGGACCCTCTTACATTACACTTGATAGGAGGACTTTCTGAGTACATATTAGAGCAGCCAAAACTAGCAAAATATGGGAATCTAGGAAACCCCGTAGTGACCATAACCATTAATGAGGTATCCATTGGAAACACTCTCATAGACCTACGGGCAGCCATCAATGTTATGACCACTACTACCTTGGAACATTTATAGTTACAACCTCTTCTTCGGCCTACCCCAACCATTTTGGAATTAGCAGATCAGACTAGCGTTATACCTGAAGGGATTTTAGATGATATCATGGTTACTTTAGCCTCATGGAAGTACCCAATAGATTTTTTTGTCATTCATTCAAAGGATCCTGCCAAAGTCCATCCTGTCATTCTAGGAAGACCTTGGCTAGCCACAGCCAATGCATTTATTGGTTGTAGAGAAGGGGAAATGACCGTCTCAAATGGTCTCTCTATCCAGAAGCTCACCATTTACCCTTCGGCTCAACCTATTATGGAGAACCTATGGTGGCTTGAATGTCCATACAAGAACGAGGACTAGGAAGAACCTGTATTGCAAAGTGACCATACATGGGCACTTCAGGAGCACACAACAGAAAATGTGCTAAGCCAGTTCATTTCTGCTATCACATGTGTGGATTTTCCACAATATTTTACCCAATTCGAGTACATGTTTGGGGAAGAATTTAAAGAATAATTAGATCCATCCATTTTTTCTTCAGCATCTTTTATCTTTGAGATAGATGAGTCTGCCATGTCTTATACTATGCCCTACGGGATTAGTCCAGGAAAATTTTTACATATAAACTCTAGGCTAGATGCAGACCAACAGAAACAGTTAGTAGATATCCTTAAAGAACTATCAGAAGCATTTCCTGGGAATACACTGACATGAAGGGTATACACCCTAACACATGTATCCATCACATATATACCCAGGGGGAAGTAACACCTGTTAGGCAACCTCAGAGAAGTATGAACCCAACACTTAAAGATATAGTCAAGGAGGAGATCCAAAAGTTGTTAAATGTTGGATTCATCTATCCCATCTCCGACAGTAAGTGGGTATCCCCACTTGTAGTGGTTCCAAAGAAAGTGACTGGGAAATGGAGAATTTGTGTTGATTTCCGAGAACTCAATAAAGCCACTCTAAAAGACTACTTTCCTCTCCCTTTCATTGACCAAGTTCTAGACACCTTTCCTGGAAAGAAGTATCTTTCCTTTCTAGATGGGTACAGCGGGTACAACCAAATTATTATAGCACCCAAGGACCAGGACAAGACTACCTTTACTTGTCCTTGGGGCACATATGCCTTTAGGGTCTTACCATTTGGATTGTGTAATTCTCCTGCCACATTTCAACGAGAAGTATTAGGGATATTTGCCGATCTTATTCATGATTGTGTGGAGGTCTACATGGATGAATTCACAGTCTATGGTAACACTTACCAAGAAGTCTTAGACAACTTAAAAAAATTCTTCATCAGATGCCAGGAAATGAACCTATCTCTAAGTCATGAAAAATGCAAAATGTTGTTAACTGAAGGAGTGGTTCTAGGACATCATGTTTCGTCTGAAGGGATAAAAGTCGATCCTACAAAGATTGAGGTCATCGTCAGACTTCCACCCCCCAAGACTTAGAAAGAGGTGATAATATTTCTTGGACATGTCGGACACTACCGATGGTTTATTGAAAATTTTACAAAGATTGTTGCACCTATGTTTGGATTATTAATAAAATATGTTGATTTTGTTTGGACTTAGCAGTGTCAAACTGCCTTTGAAACCCTGAAAGCTAAGATTTCCATGGCACCAGTTCTTAGAGGACCCAATTGGACTCTCCCATTTCATATATCCATGGATGCTTCTGACATCACAATAGGAGGGGTATTAGGGAAGAAAGAGGACCAGCAGTCCCATGCCATTTATTTTGTGAGCAAGAACTTGTCCCCTGTCGAGTTAAACTATACAGTCACCGAAAAAGAATTATTGGCAGTTGTTCATGCTATTAACAAGTTTCATCATTACATTACAGGTTATGAAGTATTTGTACATACCGATCATTCCTCCTTTAGATTACTCATGAATAAACCCATAACTAATCGCCGAGTGACCAGGTGGCTTTTGTTATTGCAAGAATTTAATATCATTGTGCTTGACTGACCTGGTAAGGATAATGTAGTAGCTGATTTTCTTTCCCAAATAAAAAATGAGGATAATAATATCCCTGTAGATGATAGTTTTTCATATGAGCACCTCTTTTCCATTTCTGTCAATACCCCATGGTTTGCAGATATAGAAAACTATCTAGCCACTAGGAAGTTACCATCTCATTTGTCACCTCATGAAAAGCGGAAAATTATTACATAGAGTGCTAATTACTCTTGGGTTGGTCATGATATTTTTCGCACATGTCCTGATTTGATTATTCGTAGATGTGTCTGAGAGGATGAGGTGCCTGAAATACTATGAAGTTGTCATGATGGACCATGTGGTGGCCATTTTTCTGACAAACGTACAACATATAAGATGTTACATTTGGGTTACTATTGGCCTAGCATTTTCAAAGATGTTGCCAAGTATGTGAGAAGTTGTGATAGTTTCCAAAGGATAGGAAGACCTATGTCAGCTGACGAAATGCCTTTGTGTGCCCAAGTTATGATAGAACCCTTCGAAAAATGCGCCCTCGACTTTGTAGGACCAATTTCACCCATGTCCTGTAGGAAGAACTATATTTTTGTTTGTACGGACTATGTCACCAAATGGGTAGAGGCAAAATCCCTATTCAAGGCTACAGAGAAGTTTGTTGTTGAATTCATCTATGAAGACATATTTACCCACTTCGGTGTCCCTTGTGAAATTGTTATCGACCAAGGCACTCAATTCACTTCCAAGCTAATGAAAGAGCTAACAGAGAAATATGGGATTAAACAACGTAAATATTCTCCATACCACCTGCAAGCCAATGGTCAGGTAGAATCCACAAACAAAGTTCTGGAAGCCATCTTGACCAAGACTATTCAATTACATCATTGGGATTGGACTAGTGGGCTCCTAGAGGCTTTGTGGGCATATCGAACCACCTGGAGAAATACCACTAGGCATACCCCTTATGAGCTAGTTTCTACCTATAGAATTCCAAGTAAGGACCTTCTGTATTTCCGCATAATTGGGATTGAACTTAGATGAGGCTCAGAAGAAACAAGCCCTACAATTGAATGAGTTGAATGAAATTAGGCAAGATGCCATCCAATGGACAATATTAGTCCAAAACCAGAGGAGCAAGTGGCATGACAAGTTTATTAAGAAGAAGCACTTCCAACCTGGTGATTGGGCTCTGTTGTTTGATTCCTGATTCAAAACCTTCAAAGGAAAACTCACCACCTGGTGGCTGGGCCCTTACGAGGTAGACACTATATATGACAATGGAGCTGTAAAAATTAAAAATTGATGATGGACAAGTATCCTTTGTGGTAAATAGACACCGACTAAAATTTTATCATAAGCCCATTTCCAAAAGGGATTTTCTACAGGTCATGTAAACTGACAAGGCATTGGCCTTAGTAGATGGGGAAGTCCCCCCTTGTTCTTGAAAAGTTTTCTGAATTTTCTACTGTATATATGTAAATAGTTTTTGAATTTTGTTAATAAGGCAATTCTAGAGATTCTTGTAAGTATTTATTTCACCAGGAGTACACAATTCAAGGATCTTTCTTAAAAAACATTGTTACACTTGAATTTTGTGTCTGCTAAAGCATAAAATGAATATTAACTTACTGTAATTAGCCATATTTTTGCAAACATTCTCAATTTTTTAAGGCATTCTAAAGAAGTTGCTCTTGAAACTCTTCACCACTGTATAAGGAAGTGATACCATAACTATCAAGCCTATAGGTCTCTCGTACAGTTTTTCTAAGAAACCTGAGTAAGTGAGTCAAGTGTCTTTATCAAAGAGTAACAAGGAGGTCTAATTAGCAGTTAGTCATGGAAACATCACAATAACTACAAAAGAAGAAAGTGAGTTGAGCCTAGAGATACCTTTATGTTTTTTCTCAATGGTACCATCCACTACACACTAAATATCTTGATTATATCATATCTTTAGATAGGCCACATCTTCTTCAGTACCCCTTACATCGGGACAATCACTAAGTAATATAAACGGAAAGTCATCCTCTAACATAAATACCATCCCAATTGAAAACAAAAAAAAAGAGAAAAAATTGTTTTCAGAGTTGTTCCCCCATCTTCTTGCATAAGCAATCTTATATTAAAATCTCAAAATATGGAGGGCCAGTCTCTGAGGGTGTAAGAGGCAAACCCACCAGGATACTGAACAGGTTTGTTGGTAGTGGGTATCATCTTGTGGTATGACTAGGTAAACCCATCGAAGTACTGAACAGGCTTGCTGGCAGCGGGGTATTCTACCTAGCAAGGATGGTAATCTGACAAATAAATAATAAATTTAAACTTGTCCTGATGTATAGAATTACTTGCAGACAAAGCTGACATGAAGTATGTGTGGTTAAGATAAGGTTGATGAACTCCATAAATTTTCCATTGGGAAGTAAATCTAAGACTATCTTGAAACTCTCTTGTCTATCTCTTTTTATCTATATATAGGATCTTTTATCCTATAGGTGGGGCCATCTTCTAACCGTCTCATCAGACCAATCTGTGAAATGTATCTTTACACTTGACATACTATAAATCTTCGGCTATTGGGGGATATTGACTAGTTTCCTATACTTCTGATTGTGAGGTGTCACAATACTTAGGTGTGGGGGAGGGGTTCATGAGCTGACAAATGATCATTTCCCGAAGAAATAGATCTTTGCAAGAGTTTTTTCCATGATACAGGTTATTACATTGATAGTCATTCTTATTTTTAAAAGTGCTAAACTCCTATGTGCTATAAATTACTGAACATATATTAACAGACCACTCTTTATCGGTTTATCTTTCATTACAAGTTGTACATTGTAGATTGACAGTACATGTTTTATGCTTTCTATAACCTATTCATTGTAGGTTTGACATTATATGTCATATGCAAGAGGATTGAGTGAGCATTATGGTAAAATCAACAACAAGGGAACATTTTGTTTCTGCTCATTAACCACTGTGATTGTCAAAAACACTTCAAATTTGCAGGTTGTCCATTATAAGAGGTGCAAATGTACTTAACACAGAAGTATCGTATGAAGTATCGTATGAGGTGCCATATGAAAATCCGTATGAGGTGTCGAACAGAGTACCATATGAATTACACACCAGTAACTGTCCTAGATTCCAGGTAACTAGAACTCAATTACATTCAAATGAATTGGTTGCAGGCAATTAATTAAAGATGCTTTATATGTTTATGATCAAATGTACAAGTCAAGAGACTTGGACATTTATCTAACTGCGCATCATTACATTTCCCCCAAAAACGAGCCGTCGAATTTGAATTTCCCACACATGGCAGCTCGTGCGCACATGTGTGCAACCTACTCCACTATAGGTGCATTCAAAATTGGGTTGGGCAACCATTATCTCCATTCTCCCTTGCCATTTGCTCTGCCCTATGTTAAGAAATCACGCCCAACCTCTGCCATTTCATCGCCTGTTCAAATCGCATTCTGCCCGTGCCTAATTCATGCCTTCTCTTGGCTCGATCATGCCCTTGCCAGGTGAATTTCACCTCTGCCACAATGCCTAGGAGGTACGAACCCTCTTCCTATGCGGATCTCTTTTCCATTCCCGAATTTTCACAATGCAGAGAAGTGTTTATGTGCGCAGGCTGGGGGGCATTTTTGTCTAACTTGCAGGGCCACGATGACGGCCTCTCCGTGCAATTTTCCCTCGGTTTCAATGAGAAGACAGCACGGGTGGGGTCTCTTTCCTTTGAAGTCTAAAAAGAATACATTGTTGCAGCTACAAAGATCCCAAGAACGGGAAATAAACGGTTCAAAAACCACCAACTACCGCGCTCAAGTTATAATAGGGTGTTTAAGCTCGAATTTGAGAGCATTTAAGGAGTAAAAGGATATTCTAGGGAGTGGATAAAGGTGGAATTGATCAACCCTCTCATCGTCATCACGAGGTTGATTACATGCGAAGGTAGATACTCCACTTTCAAAGCTTGTCATTTCAGATTGTTGGCTCATTTTCTGTTCAACAAACCTTTGAACTTCCCCTTCTATTTTCTAAAAAGCTTGGAGAAGATGTCCTCTCAAGTGAGGAAGAATGTGACTAACCCCCACAACAGTCTCTTTCACCATGGCTTGATCAAACTCTTTGTTCTAGACAAACTAGAGAAACAGGGGCAAACTTGGGATGCCTTTATCTACCAATTTGCAAACCCTCACTTGACAGTTAAGACAGGCAAAAATCCACTTAGCCTAAAAACTATCTCTCCATCCAAGCCTTGCTCTCCAAAAACTCCAAACCCCCTTTCACAAACCCTCTCTTTGCTGAAACAATACAAAAAGATTGTTGATATCCCTACTTCATCATTGGGTAAAAATACCAAGAGAAAAGACCAAAAGAAGCCTATTGTTAACCCCCCAATGCCTTCAATTTCTCTTGATCCTACACCTAAAAAGCTCTAAAAAGTAATCCAACAAGACCTTCCCATCATTCCAACAAATAGAAGGGGAGCCAATCGATTTGGTAAAGGACCCTTTCAAAAGAGTACCCAGAGCACAAGAACAAAACCTTATGCAAAACCCTTGCCTACTTCGGATCCTATCCAAGTGTCCTCCGATATTGAGAGCCCTCACAAGAGACTTAGGGAAGTTTTTGCAGATCGATTAGAGCCACTAAGAAAGATCTCCTTATCAATCCCCCATCACTCCTACTTCACCCATGCCTACTCTAGATCCTAAGACTGATAGATTGTCCACATCCCTCAAAGGATCTAAGCCTTCCCCCGAGATCACCAATTCTGCCCCAGCCATAGAGAAGCTACAAAAAGAAAACCATCAGCTTCTCCAATAGTTGGAAGAAAGGAAGACAATAAACGCACACCTTCATCATGATAATGCAGTCCTCCAAGCAAAGACTAACTCCCTTCAACGGTTGATCGATGAGATGACCAAATCCAACCGCAGCCTCAGAGCACAACTGAAGCAACATAAGAGGCACAAGGCAAAGTCTTCACAGCAAGAAGGAGAAGCTTCCAAAGTTGATCCTCCTCAGCAAGCCTAGTCACGAGGGGTAACTTCTTTTTGTTTGTGTGGGACCTGCAAAATTGTAAGTGTGGGGGTAATGTTGGGCCCGAGATATGATCAATTTATGACAATTATTAGACACTTTTTGTTGAATGTACATATGTGTTTTTCATGTTTTGAAGGAGCTTTTTGAAGAATTTTATGCTAAAACGGTATGATCTACACCAGGTACGTATGATTCATGTTTAATGTTGATATTGAGTATAATTCATCACGTTTTTATGCTCCCAAGGATTTGATTCACATTTTTTGGTGTTACAGGGCAAAAACGTATCACGTTTATGCTTCCGGCACTCAGTCTAGTACTCCTTCTAGCACTCGATCCGGTACTCAATCCGACACTACGTCCAGCACCGCGTCCTGCACAAAAATGGTGGGAGATTTGGTGGTTATGGTATTGGCATCCAGTGGTGGGAGAATCAAGAACATGGGTTTTGTTTGTTCTTGCCCCCTCCAGCTACTGAACTCCCGACAAATTAGTTTTGGTTGTTAAATAGGGTGATTATTGGCTCACTCTATTTCAGCAGTTAGGGCATCATTTAATGTAAGTTGTCAAATTTAGAAGTGGTTCGACCCTCCTGTGGTCGACCACTTGGTCTGTAAACATTATAAATACCACCGTGGTTGTCAGATAATTGTTAAGGAAGTAGAAGAACCATTGTGGTAGGAACAAACACGATTTTACTCTGTTTTGCTATTTTTCATTGCCAAATTATATAGAAACTGCAATTTTGAGTTTTCATGGTGAAATCGAATTGTTGAGTTCGTGGTGTGCTTTTAGGAAGTGACCACGACTTGTTGGGGGGGCATCAGCAATATGGTAACTGTTCTTTATGTTGTTTATGCATTTTATAGTTAGTTGCCCTCTTTATTTCTTGTACATGCATTATCATTTTGTTAATTAATTTGTTGTTGTAGTTTAATTGCTTTGACTCTCTTTTGCAGGTTAGCATGAAGGATTGTGTTAGTATGTATTGATCTTGTAGTTAGGAACGAATTTGCAAATTCATAGACTAACCCTGTGTGCAATTAGATATTAGATTATGTTTTTATTTATGCTTTTAGAGTTAAATTTAAAACAGAGTTTGAAATAGAATAGAACATAGTTTTATTACATGTCTTCTTTAACAAGGATTTGATGGATGGATAGGATTAATTTCAGTTTTTAATTATAGATTGCTTATCTCATTTTTATGTAGATCTTGCTTAATTATTTGTTGATTAATGTATTTGTTAGTTTACTTTTTAATGTCATGTTTTAATT
>CBVK0103077814.1:0-11576 GCA_900067695.1 Picea abies
TAATTAGAGTTGCAACAAATCTTACTCTCAAACAATATAGCAAGGGATCCACACATCCTCTAGTGCTTAGCCACTAGGGACACATCCACCTGTGCTCACCCACAAGGACGTCACACTCAACAAATCACTCAATTGAGTCCACAGGAGTACCATCTGGAGAACCATCTCAAGTTGAGTCAACTAAGTCCATAGGAGTACAAGGCAGGGGACCATCTCAAGTTGACTCAACTCGGTCTAGAGGAGTCCAAGGCAAGCGACCATCTCAAGTCACCTCAACTCAGTCCAGAGGAGTAGACAAGAGACCACATGTCATCACAACTCAATCCAAAGTCTGACGTACACCCATCACATGGGCACACCCAACACATGGGCTCTCACAAATGTCTCAACTCAGTCCAAAGGAGAATGATCTGGAGGATGACTCATCAAGTTGTAATCATCAACAGATCTCGCCATGGCTTTGAAAAGGGAAACTCGGTTTTTGGACTATAGCATTGAGAGGCTTGCAAAACCCAATGTGGATTTTCTGCAGCAATTTGGGATTCAAGGTGAGTTGCTTTCACTTTTAATATCAAGATGCCCCATAATTCCGAGCAATGATACAAACTCATTGAAGTTCAAAATTGAATATGTAAACAATATGGGTATTTCCCAATCGCGAAAACATTTGCTTATGTCCTCATGTTCTTGATTTACAATGGGCCTAAGACATACAAAAAGAAATTGAAGCATTTGGTAAGTTTGGGCCTTCTAGAACATGAGATCAAGGAACTTCTCAGGAAGTACCCCACTGTACTCAATATTTCCATTGATAAGATGCAAAAAACCTTGGACTTTTTTATACACGCGGCTGAGCTTCCAGCAAATACCATTGTGAAGTATCCAACTTTCTTCACTTAGAGCTTAGAGACTAGGGTCAAGCCTCGCTATGCAGTGTTCAAATTTATAAGTGAAATGCAACTTTACAAGCCTATTCCTAGTCTAGCTGCTATTATTCAACTGGGCGAACAAAGGTTCCTTGAGAAGTACATGAAGGTCGGTCCTTATGACAAGGTTATTGGATATTTACAGCAGCAAGTCTGTTAATCTTGACATTATGCAAACTCCTTTTCTACAGGACTATGAAATTCGAGGAACTTGTTCCAAGATTTCATTTTTTAGGGGGTTGTATTGGTCCTATTCATTTGAAATATTAGACTAGCGTTGGAGAAAGGGATAATAAGCCAGTGCAGGTTGGGCCCTTAGGATTATTGTTTCCACTAGTCTATTACTTCACATCAATCTTCCAATGGTAATCAACAGGCATTCGTGAAGGATAGTTATTTGTAACACAACCACAGAGGAGTACCCTCTTGGAATAAATAAACTGACAATTTTGAACGATGGAAAAGGAAAGTCTTATCACCAGATGATTTTTTTTTGGTTAGTGCATTCATCATTGTCATGCATTGAGTCCCAAGTTTTATTGTATATGAGGATGTCATCTAGATAAACAATTACAAATTTCCCAAGATGTTTACGGAGGTTGTCATCAATGAGTTGCATGTTGTTGGAGCATTGGTCAGTCCAAAAGGCACTACCACCCCCGTATAAAGGCCAATTGTTTTTTGAAAGCATTGTTTGAAGCATCAAATGGATTAATTTGGACTTGATGATAGTTTCAAGCAAGAGCTGGTTTTGGTAAAGTAGTGAAGATCCTAGTTACTCGAGGAGATCGGCAATTCGTGGAAATGAATATCAAATTTTGATTGTGATATTCTTTGGGGTTCAATAATCTGTGCATAATTGCCATTCATGTTCTGTTTTTGGAACTGGGATCGATATCTGCACGGAGAAGTGCTAGACTCAACCTTTCCTTCATTAATATGTCAATTGAGTTATCTCTCAAACTCAGTCTCTTTTATTATAGATTTGCGATACATCAGTTGATTTCAATGTTGGGAGCCATGACGAAGGTCAATAGAGCACTATATATTCTTCATTGGACGAAGCTCTTTAGGCTCATGAAAGACATCTCCGTACACATCCAAAATGCTCTTCATTGCTTTTGGAGGAATGTTGTTACAATTTAGTTTTTCTAACTGGCAGATAACGTTGATTGCAAATTGTTTAGTTGTATGGGCTAATCTAACCATAAATTTATCAGAGAGAAGAGCTATAGAAGAAGTTGATTTGAATATGTATGTTTTGCCATCATTATGAAGCTTTTAGGTGTTGTAAAACCCATCATACAGGCTTTGACAATCATGTTGATAGGTCACCCAAGGTGTATGTCCCAATAATCTATGGGCGTTACATCAGATGTAAATGGCTCAATTGCAAATGTGATGCTACAAACACAGCCCATGGTAGATTGCCCACTAGTCTGAAAACAACAACACAATCCACGGTAGATTGCCCACTTGTTTGAAAACAACAACACAGTCCACGGTAGATTGCCCATTGGTCTGAAAACAACCAAGGTTATATGCTTGAGGATAGGGCTATGTAGGAAAATTTAATGATGTAACTTGTTCTTGTGAAATCAAATTCTTTTTGCTTCCATTTTCAATGTCACATTTGACTCATCGGGTCTTGGCAATTGCAAGTCAAACAAGATTCTTTATTTGTGTTGGAATACTCTATAGCAGTTAGAACCAGTTGAGGATTAGGAGCATTGGGATTGTCTACATTAATTATGTTATCCACTTCTTCCAAATGTTATTGTGGATCCGTGACCAATTTCCAAGCCTTGCTCTCTTTTTGCTCAAGACATTCTTCATTTGAACGTGCTTTGGACATGATTAAATTATGAAAGCTTTTTTGATGGCTAAACTGACACAAATGATACCTTGATCCGAATTAATTGAACACGTGCTATTAATGACGGAGAAGAAATAGATTATGAATGTTGATTATCTTTTGTCTAAGTGATGGAGACTTTGTCCAATAGACCTATATTAATTTAAATTCTTTTTCATGTTGATTTTCCTTGGTGTGTGGATAATTTTCAATAGACTTTATAGTAGGGGCATTCAAAGGATATGAATTTGTATTTTTAATGGGAACTTATGGTTGTATATGAATCTCCCTTAGCAGCTGAACAGACATAGAAGTTCTGTTGGTATTTAAGAGCTTGAATACAATTATAAATGCAAGAAAAATGACAATAAAGACAAATTAATAATTCAAATAACACATGAGATTTACATGGTAAAACCTTGACGGTGTGTCAAGGAAACAACCACAGGGAAAAGTATCGGTATCTCCATTATTCAAGATAGGATTACAATCAAGCTTACAACTTAATACATCTCTCGCCCTTCATATATATATATATGAATCTTGAAACCGTTACATAGTTACGAGAACTACCACCCGTTATACAAACTTCCACCAGTTTCGTAAACCATCACCACTAAATATTTACAAAAGTAAATTTCAGTTTTACATTTATTTTAATCAATTACATTGTCACATTTTAACAATCTTCACCTTGAAAACAATTTACCCGATACCTTTCCCAAGCCTATTCATCACCTCTTTTGCAAGCCAAGAGAAGCCACACACCACCACAACTTCTCTAACAACACTTGTTTCGTGAACATGTCTGCACAATTTGCTTCAATATGGACCACTCCATCTCAATCAGTGACCTGTCTTACAAAATGATGTGTTGTCCCATTTTGATAGGCTGGGCAACTAGTCAAAAACCAAATGCTTCGATCACCACAGAACATCTTATCATGTACTTGTCCAAGCTTACCCAATAGATCCTTGCATTCTTGCGAGACGTAACTTGAGGCAGGTCTCTGGATTTTCCATGTGTCCATTGACAACACCAACTACATGTGAAATATCTAGTCTTGAACATTTCATCGCAAACATCAACTTTCCTATTGTATTAGCATATGGTACACGAGACAAATTATCATTTTCTTCCTTACTATCATGACATAAACTTGAAGAAAGATTACAATACAAAGCTAAATGGATATCTACCGGTTTCACAATATACATACTGAACTTACTAATCTTAAACATGATTTGGCTTGCAACAAACATATCATCAGCGTATAATACTAAGAAAATGATTGTACCATTTTCCAAACTTTCAAAATAAACACACTGGTTATAATCACTTCTTAAGAATTTTTGGCTCACCATGAAAGGATCAAACATCTTGGACCATTTCCTGGGTACCTTTAGGCCATACAATGATTCCCTGAGTTTGCAAACAAATATCCCTTTGCAATCCTGAAAAACTACTAATTGTTCCATGTACATATCTCTGCTACTAATGATTTTGTGGGCAGTAGGATCCCACAATCTACATCCCTTAACTTCATCACTATAACCAACAGAGATATAAAACTTGCATAAATTCAAAGATTGAAAGTTTGGCTATAACTTACAATTTACCAATACCTACAATCCCAACCCTTTCTTGTTCATATGGTTCAATCGTTGATGCCATAAACCAGTAGATGCACTAGCTTTCTTAGATACCACCGCTACTTAACGTGTTTTAGTTTTTCCTTCTAGCTTATAAAGATTCTCAATCTTCATTGCTTTCATAACCACAACTACCCTTGAACACTTTCAGTGCTCCACCTTGACCTGCAAATTTGTAACCCTTGGAATCTAAAACTCCTAAAGAGATTAAACTCTTTTTGAGTTCAGGTATGTGTCTTCCATTTGTTAACATTCTTACTATTCCATCAAATATATTAATCCTAATACTCCCCACTACAACAGTCTTACAGGAAACATTTTTTCCAATTAGAACACTACCACCATCAACAACTTGGTATGTAGAAAACCAATTTTGATGTGGACACAAATGTTGTGAAGCACCAGAATCTAATAACCACTCTTCAGAAAATTGTGAGACGTTGCAAATTGTTAAAACTTCATCAATCATACCTGGACATGATTCGACTGAATTTGCTTCATTTTTGGAGTCTTCCTTTTCCTCCAAGCCCAAACCCTTGCACTAACTCAAAACCGAATGACTTTCACCTTCGCGGCAAACCCCCGACTCGGTCTCTCTCTCTCTCTCTCTCATCTGCACGTGGAAAACAAGCACCCTCAGCCTTCCAGTTTCCTTCACGACTCTTCCTTTATGTGTGTGTAGAGCACCCTCAACAACGGACTTCGACTTCGGCTTCTTCGACCAACAACCTCAAGCTCTGACAGACCTTCTTCACCTTCGCTCGGATCCCACCTGTTGGTATTTAAGAGCAAGAATACAACTATAAATGCAGAAAAAATGACAATAAAGACAAATTAATAACTCATATAACACATGAGATTTACGTGGTAAAACCCTAACGGTGTGTCAAGGAAACATTCATGGGGCAAGGTATCGATATCTCTATTATTCGAGATAGGCTTACAATTAGGCTTGCAACTTAATACATCTCTCGAGCTTCATATATATATGAATCTTGAAACCGTTACATAGTTACGAGAACTACCACCTATTATACAAACTTCCACTGGTTTTGTAAACCAAGACCACTAAATATTTACATAAGTCAATTTCAGTTTTTACATTTTCTTTTAATCGATCATTGTCACATTTTAACAAGCTCCCTTATCACACTTAGCAATAGGATTCTATCCATGCTGGTGCCTTAGATATTTAGAAGCACAATTAAATTATGTTTCAAGCAAAAAACATCCATGGAACTGTGTTTGCATTATATGAATCACATGTTTTCTTATAGGTTCTTCACTACTCTTGTCAACATTCACATGATCTTTGTCTTGGATCAATTCAATCTTCCCTGGACTCGAATCTAAACAAAATCCATTTACATTACTTCTAACTATATTTCTAATTGAACAATCGCAATCGCATAGCAATGCTTGTGAAGAAACACCCCATTTAGTCACAAATCCTTTACCAAGTATGTCTCTGATGTTATAAGGTTGGGAAACTCGACAGTTAAAAGTTAAAATCTCTACACTATCAAGTAGACATATAAATCTTGTTTTGAGTTTAGTCTCTTGTGATCGCCTGTAAGAATCGAGTAATGGAAAAAACTTAAATGTTCATAAGCCTCTCCAAAAGCTCTAAACTGGGAAAGACACAACCCAGTTAACAAGTAACATGATTGGTTTCATCTATTTTCTATTTATTAATGGTTCATTTGTTTTCTTTGGTTCTAGATATTTCATTTTTATTTATAAATTTTGTTTATGGGTGAATGGAATGAAATATTGTGAAGGAGGTACATATAATTGATGTCATTTGAGACAAATTTTGTTTGAGTTCTTTCAATACTTATACATAATTTGTACCCCATATGGAGATGGGGTACAACCAAATTTTAGTAAGCAATTTTTTGTTTTTGGTAATTTATACATAACTTGTAAATAAATCTAAGTATATGTCTTAACATCAAATTTATCAAATTATGAGAGATCAAATCTGTAGAAATGCAAGTTTTTTTCAAATTTTTGTATTCTAAAAAATATTTGCATTTTTAAAGATTTAATTCCTCTCAACAGTTGATAGGTTAATATGCATATGTCTCTATATATATTATATCAATATTAATATCAAAATATTAAACAAACATACCAAAACAACATTACATTATGTAACATATCTCCTACTAATAATAGAAAGCACATTTAAATGCAAAAATTATGTTACATATCTTCCTTATATTAATGATAAAAAACACATTTAGATGCAAAAATTATGCAACATATCTTACTTATACTAATGATAAAAAGCACATTTAAATACAAAAATATATATTTTAAATATGGAGAAAGTCATTTACACTAAGTGTATGTTACCTTAGACTCTCACCCTTGTTTGCGTCCTGTTCCTTATACTAATGATAGAAAGCACATTTAAATGCAAAATTATATATTTTAAATATGGAGAACTTCATTTACACTAAGAGGATGTTACCTTAGACTCTCACCCTTCATTGCATCATGTGCATCTCAGTAAAAAAAACTTAAATTTAGATTTGGCATTTGGCATACACTGGGGTAGGCATGTAGATGTATGGTTTTTAATAAATAATTTAACAAATATGTCCAAAATTTAAACCTTTCATTTAACATTAAAAAATAATATCTAATTATATATGCAAAACAAAAAAATTTATACTAATATTTTTAATAGTTTTTTTTTTTTTTTAACTTAACAGTACATATAAATCATACTAAATCAATCAATTTATAATCCAAAATTTTATACTGACCACGTTCCAATCTTATCATTAATATAATGATACCTTGTCTCAAGAATTAAATTAGAATTACATGAGAATTTTTTTAATCCAAAATTTTATACTTGTCCACGTTCGAATCTTATCATTAATATAATGAAGCCTTGTCTCACGAATTAAATTAGAATTACATGAAAAGTTTTTTAAAGAATGACTCCAATAATTTATGAAAAATGCTTTTTTTTTTTTTTTATAGATAAAGGAATACAACATTTATATTTACCACCAACCAAACCAATACAAGCATGTGATAATTAATATGTGAGATTATAAAAATTGTTTTTAAGAAAAAATAATATAAGATAAAAAATTAAGTTAAATTTTTTTTAAGAATGACTCCAATAATTTATGAAAAATGGTTTTTTTTATATTATTGATAAAGGAATACATCATTTATATTTACCACCAACCAAACCAATACAAACATGTGATAATTAATATGTGAGATTATAAAAATTATTTTTAAAGAAAAATTAATATAAGATTATAAAAAATATATTATATTTACATGGTAAAAATAAATTCTAAATTTTCGTTTTGATTTTGGGTTAAAAAGACCTTGAACTAAAAATACAGCAGTTATCACTTCGATTTGGTCATCCCTATATCAAATCGCGAGTTCTGTCAAATGCATTCACTTACTTGACTCTTGCTAATTGGTTACACCCTATTTCAAGCTTTTGAGTAAAAACCTTTTCTCCTTCGTTGTTTACATATTCAAAATTCAAGATTTACCACTTGATCAATGTCAAATCTTACATTGAAGTGATATGTGATCGGATTACTTTTTGGAGTAAGGAGTTGTCTAATTGTTTTAAAATGGTTTTTTTTTAAGAATATGGTAAAAAAAAATCACTTAAATCTGCGAATCTAACAATCTCTTACCAGATTTCGAACAAATGTCCCCAAAAAATATAGTCAAAAATACATCATTTCATAGAACGTTTAAACTACAACCTTATTAAATAATGCAAGACACAAACACATTTAAACTACAATCTTGAGTAATGCAAGACACAAGCACATGTGGTCAGCATGCACCCTTCAAGTCTATAGCACGTGATCTCATGTGCTAAAGACTTCTCCTCCTCCCATTCTCGAATAACCTTCTAGAATTCGTGTCCAAGCATCTTCAATTATTCCTCCTTTTTCCTCTTCTATCACATTTATTTGTTTTGAATCATAGGGAATAGATAGATATATGATCAATAATTTGGTTGTTAGGATAAATGGTCACACCCATACTCGAAAAACCCACAACGGTAGCTCATATAATACTTAAAAGGGTAAATACTAAAATTATATATTGCTCAATGTAAAACGATAAAGAATTGTCTTTATAATATTACAATAAGCAATATTGTATAATCCTTTGCATTCTAAAGATTATACACAAGAAAGAGAAATTGCATTTCAAATACTTTAATAAAAGGGATATTGTGAAGCAATTCAACAAGAACTTTCAATGAGTAGCATTCGTCCATGTCAAACACCACTAAATTATATTGTTAATCAATAAACAAAAATGGGGGTGTATTATGGTATTGTTTGTGTTAATTTTTAGAGTTACTCTGAAAGTATTTACACCATGCTTGAGGTGTTTCATGAGATTTGGAGTACATGGTGTATGTTCAGCCCCTAGATGGTCTAAGATGGATTGGCACATGAGATATAGTACTTGATGGATTTGCTAGTTGAGATAGCTTGTTCAATGGATACTTGACCTTAAAGAGTTGTTGGCTTGGTGTTATTCCCTTAGGCGTTGGAGTTCTCTTGACAATTTGGTGGATGCCCTTCATTGGGACGCCATGAAGGATCCACTCCACTTGCTTGGAAAGCAACCTACATGGGATGAGGAGTGTTATGTAGCTTGGAGGAGGGCATCAAGACCTAGTTGGCATGTGGCAGCAAGGATTCTTGTTTAGATGATCAGAGATGGGCTCGGGGACACTTGGGGCTTCGACAATATTCTTACAGGGGTAGCTGACCCAATGGAGTACATTGCTTAGATGGATCGATAGAGTTCGTGGAGACTTGTGATGGAGGGATGTGGACTTGCCTTACATAGCTACATCACCTTGGAGACATTATTGTGCACAACATCACCTTGGAGCATGAATCATGTACTTTAGAGTGTAGTGTCTCACTTGCATTGGCCTATAAGCTCATTGTAGGTTGCTTGTAAGGGCTATGGCCCACATTGTATTATTGGTCTTCCTTACCAATAGAGGAAAGAGAGGGTCTTTCCATTTTGTATCTATTCATTCACTCACTTGTATTCACTTGTGTTGGATGTGACCTAGAGAAGAGTGTGCACTAGCCTCTCCCTCTCTAGATTCTTCACGTATGCTTGATCTCTCTCTCTTTAGTTGCTAGGGTTCTTGGTATTTTTGGAGTATCTTGGAGCATCTTGGAGGTCTATGGTTAAGGTTTATCCCTTGGAGATTGGAGATTAGGGTTTTGTGATAAAACCTTAGGGTGGAATTGTAAAGAAGAAGAAGAGGAGAGTACCTCTTGCCTTGGAGGATGTGTTGGAGTGATTCTTGCATATCGGGTCTTCTCGGTTGTTATGGTTTTATTGATTTGCCCTAGATAGGGTTTGGAGAGTTGAGAGGATTTGTACTAACGTTGAGAGAAAGCTATGGTATGTATATGTACTTCATCTTGAGCATATTAACGAAGTTTCCAGCTGTCCAAAACTTGTGCAGATTTCAGATTTGAGTTTTCATCTATATATGTTCTTTATGCATTGTAATTTACAACGACATATGTCTTGTTGATTTGACATAAGTAAAAGGACAATTGTTAAGTGATTTGACATCTAAGTGAAGAATATAAGGGATTGATTTCACTGTTGTCATACTATTGTTGTACTGCTATTATTATTGTTGTAAAAAATTATTTTCAAATATGGTTATTAGCTAATAAGTTGCCCGAAAAGAACTAAAACTTATCCCTTTGGTTTGGTATCTTTTCTCCTTGAATTGTCGAGAAGTTTGGTTTGTTTGGAAGTAAAACATTTTACTCTTTTCGTTCTTATTTTGTACGTTGTTTTACAACATCCCTAAGGCTGAAAATTCACAGGGCTAAGATCTGAGAAACCTTCGACGTTGAAGGTGAAATTTTTGTTTTGTATTGAATTTTGAATTCCAAGAAATTTCCACATGGTATTCGAACTTATTATGGTTGAGATCACTTTTGAGTAAGAGGGAGTTTGTGTTTCAATTGGAGTTTACCTAGGATAGATACTTGAACTAATTGAGGTCATTGGGTGAGAAACCATAGGTTGCATGGGAGTAGCATTTGTACCCTAGAAAAGGTTTTATCTGCTTCATATATTACTGATTTTGTGCACTTGAGACTTATCCAAGATGTGAAAGGTGACACTCGTTCTCAAAGAGTGTGACAAGTTGGATGGAGCTTCTAACTTTGTTCCATGGAAGGCTCGGGCTTCAGATTCTTATGGAGGACGTTGATCTTTGGGAGCATGTTGAAAAGGAGATTCTAGAACCTACCAAATCAACACCTTTGGCTGCTCATCAAAATAAGGAAGCCAAAGTGAAGAGGATCATTCTTGAGCCTATGAAGGATCACTTTATCTCACATATTTCAAATAAGACAAGCAAGAACATGTTTTATTCTTTGGTTGAGTTATCTCAGAACCCTTGTGCTTCTCAACAAATGATTTTGAAAAACTAGCTCTCAATTGTTCACATGAACAAGAGAGATATTGTGATGAGCTACTTGATCAGGATCAGTTAGCAATCATTGTGTTAGATTTAGTATAAAAATGCAGAACAGTAGTCTCTTTTTAATTTTAGTGATCAAGAACAGCTAGATCTAAAGATCAAAGTCTTAGAATACTTTAACTAGAATTTAGATCTCATTAAGACAGCATTAGACTCAGTAAGAAATAGATCTGAAGATCAAAGACAAGGCTCAAATCTAATAAACAATAGCTCTATCAAATAGACTGTGAGCAGATCTGAATAAGATGAGCATAGGTATGGATCAATAATAGATCTGAAGATCAAAGACAAGGCTCAAATCTAATAAACAATAGCTCTATCAAATAGACTGTGAGCAGATCTGAATAAGATGAGCATAGGTATGGATCAATAAAGCTGCATGAGACATACTTAGATCTGATCATAAACAGTAAGCAATTATAGAAAACAATTTATAAATATCTGTAGCAGTAAGATAGGATCCAGATCTGAAGAGATCAGTTAGTAGCTTACCTGATAGAGCAACCTTACCTCTGAAGATAACACAGTCACCACAAGAGGTGTAGATCCAGTTTAGTATGCTCAGACAAAGGTTCAGTCCATAGATCTA
>CBVK0103077833.1:0-11134 GCA_900067695.1 Picea abies
CAAGGAGGAGTGGGAGCGGGAGGGTATTTTCAGCACAGTTGATGAACTATGCATGTCAAAAGGTGGTGGTTGTAATTTGAATGATCTTACCTTACCCACAGTAAAGGATCTGCTTTCACCCTCCCATGGTTCATCAAAGGTGTTATCGTCGAGTTATCCTAGAGATAGTGATGTTTTGTTGTAGAACCACTCGACTCTTGGACAGAGTAACGGGTTGACATAGTGGGTCTTTGTTGAGGGGAATGACACTGTTGCAGACAAGTTTGGGTCAGGCAACCAGACGGTTCATATTAGAGATTTGTCTGGTTCAAAACCAAAAAGTACACAATGAGAGTTATTGTGTGTGAAGGAAACATGACACAAGAAATTTGCTTGGGCCTGAAAGCCCAAGAAGGTGAGACATCGCCTTGTCATAGGAATGGACGTGGGGTTGGAGGAAACCTGCAAACTCTCCCTCTGTGCACTGGTCGAGGGGTTTTCCTATAAGAAAAGGAGAAACCTTACATTCTTGAAGTGTATGAAATTGACTTGGTTACCAATTATTGGTTACGAGTTGGAGTTTTTGACCCTTCCATACGGGTGGTTTGGACTAGTTTTCAAAAACCCAGAATACGCTGAGCTTATACTGAACCGTTTTTTGGATTCCAAGGGTGGTAGCATCATGCTAAAGCACTGGAGAACTTGTTTTGACCCAGTCGCTGAATAATTTAGCCACCGCCATATTTGGGTCTTGCTTCCAGGCTTGACACTCAAACCTTTGGAACAAAATTGCCTTGGTGGCAATTGGGAACCTACTTGGCCATTTTCTAAAGGTTGATGAAATTGGTCTACATTCTCTTGATAAACACATGGCAAGAGTTTTATTTGAACTGGATATCCATGCTGGTCTTATGGACTCACTGGAGCTGGAGTGGCGTGGACAGGTTATGGTGCAATGCCTAGATTATCAGGGCTTACCTTTTCGCTACTCTTCCTATAGACAGATGAGACATCTTCGTAAAGAATGTCCCAACTAGAATGGAGCTGGAGTTTCAGAGGACTCTTTGGAAACTCTCTCCAAAGACCTATACATGAGTGAAGAGGATTATGAAGAGCTGTGTTTTTTTTCTATTGGGTGGGACGAAGATTCAGCTAGAATTTTTTCAGAATCTTTCATTGGTTTCCACATTCCTGATAAAAGAAGGATTTTTTTATTAAATTATTATGGGCCATGTATTGGATGCAGACAGTTCTAGGAACAAGTGGAAGCCAAGGGATTAATAGCACAGGATGCTCTCATTCTTGCAGGGGATCTGAAATTTTCTACTAGCTTAGATGAAGTGTGGGGAGAGGCGGCCTTATCCGGTTTTTTTCAAAGATCTCTTTGCAAATAATCATTTGGTGGATGTGATGCCTGCAGAGTTGTTGCCAACCTGGCGAAATCGTAGAAGCGAGGTGGATGGGATACAAAAGAGATTAGACAGGGTGTATGTTTCAGAAGCCATTTTAAATGAATCAGCTAGGTACATATCGTGGGTGGAAATCCCTTTCATTTTCAATAATGCACCTATGATTTTCCAATTGGATTATGGTTTTAAGCCTGTAGCTTATCCTTTTAAATTCAATCCAACATGATTGAAAGACAATACATTTGGTGATTTAGTCCAGGCAGTATGGAGATCTCAGTAGGAAGCTAAGGAGGTTGGAGCACAAAGAATACTGGCCATGAAGCTAATCAAGCTTAAAGCTCAGGTAAAGACCTGGGTAGATAAAAGGAAACAAAAGGAACTATGAAATTATGAAAATATTGAAGTTGAGATTGCCCACCTTACCAAGCAAAGCTTAGAAAATGATCATAGTTATGATTCTAGATCACGGCTAAAATTACTTGAAACTGAACAGGATAATTTTTTGTTGGACGAGGAGGAACATTGGTGCCTAAAGAGCAAGGCAATGTGGATTCAGTGTGGGGACAAAAATACAAAAAAAATTCATCGATATTCTAGTTATAGAAGGAATAAAAACCATTTGTGGGAGGTAAAAGATGAGTTGGACTAGATTTACTATGGGCAGGAGGCTATTAAGGTTGAAGCACATATATTCTTTAGAACTCTCTATCAAAAATCGACACAAAACTCGATCGAGGATCATGTTGCATCTGTGCGACTTTATCCTAGAATGGTCACTAAGGAGGAAGTTGTCCTACTTGAGAAACCTTGTTCTAAGGAGGAAGTTTTAGAGGTTCTAAAGGGTTTTACAAAAGACAAAATTCATGGTCCCGATGGGTGGACTGTTGAGTTCTTTTTACATTTTTTTGATTTGGTTGCAAAAGACCTGTAGGAGGCTGTCGAGGAATCATGTCTTTCTAGAGAGGTGAACAGATCTCTGAACTCAACTTTTATTGCACTTATTCTGAAGGTTAATGGTCCGACTACTTTTGGGGATTTCTGGTCGATTTCTATGTGCAATCTTTTCTACAAGATCATTTAAAAAATTATTGCCAAGCGAATTAGACTGATACTATCTCACACTTTATCAGAGGAACAATTCATCTTTTTAAAAGGAAGACAAATTATCGACGCCATTGGAACTGCATGGGAGTGCCTTCACAGTATTAGGGAAAAAAAAGCTACAAGCCTTAATCCTTAAGATAGACTTAAGGAAATCTTATGACTGCATAAGCTAGGATTTTCTCAAGTTGGTCTTACTACAATGTGGCTTTAGGTTGCTAACGACTAAGTGGATTATGGGATGTATCACTTCAACAACTTATGCGATATTAATTAATGGTGAGCCAACAAACTTCTTTTATAGTGGTGGAGGGCTTAGACAGGGGTTCCCACTGTCGCTTGTTCTTTTCATTTTAGTAATGGAAGGTTTGAGTCTGGCTTTATAAAACATCCAATATGAAGGCATACTGATTGGCATTAAGGTATCAAGGTTAATCAGGATTCTCCATCTACTGTTCATCTATGACATCCTTATAATGATGAAAGCTTCTATCGCAGAATGGAAGGAGATAAAAGGGTATTGAATGTGTTTTGTAGTGCAACAAGTCTCTTGATAAATGTTCATAAAACCTCTTTCCTTTAGTATGGTGTGCGACAACAAGTCCTGGATACTTTAAAAACTACTTTTCTTTACAATTTTATTGATCTTACTGATGGATTTAGGTATGTTGGTTACTTTTTAAAGATTGACAAGTACAAAATTGAGGACTGGCAATGGTTTGTAGCAAAGTATGAAAAGAGGATAAGCCATTGGTGTAATAGATGGCTATCTATTGGGGGACTCTTAGTTCTAATCAAGGCCGTTCTCGAAAGTCAGCCATTCTACTGGTTGGCACCGTAAAATCTGCCATCCACGGTCCTCCAAATAATTCCTCAAGTAGTCTTTAGTTTTCTCTAGTTTGGAAGCAAAAAAAAAGAAGAGTTTTAATTTGTGTAATTGGAAACTCATTTCTCGTCCAAAATATCACAAGGGATGGGGTCTGAGAAACCTGTTCAAATTTAGCAGAGTGATGGCGGCGAATACACTCTGGAGGGCATTAATGCAGGAAGTCTTATGGCATATAGTTTTAAAAGATAAATATTTCCCATTTGTATCTGTTGTGTGCTGGCTTCGAACGATAACTGTGTTGGGTGAAAAAGTCTCATAGTCATGGAAGCATCTACTAAAGTATTTACGCATTCTCTTGCACTGGTTAGCATGGAGACCGGGGATGGGAGAATCTATTCTAATTTGAAAAGATCATATTCTGGGTATGGGGGATGCAACCATTTTGTCTGAAGATACGATCTCAACACTAAATAAAAAAGGTGTGTATTATTTATATCAGGCCTACTATGACCCCCGCACGGGTATGATTTTCTCAAATTGGTATTCAAGCGATGAATTGGAATTAGAGGGGCATCTAATTTCTAAATGGAAAATTTTTTGTTGCGCTCTCATATACACTGGTGTTCAATTGCAAGAGAGGCAGGATGAACTAAAATGGATGGGTGGTGATTCGTCGGGATGGATATCTGTAAAAAATCTTTATGTGGCTACGAAAAAAATGAAATGGAATTTTGTGATTGGAGGTTGGAGGAAATCTATGTGGTCCTGGAATTGTCCATTGAAAATAAATCTCTCTACATGGTTGGTGGCTAAGAATAAAATTCTCACTTGGGAAAATATTCAACTCGGAGGTTTTATTGGTCCGAGTTATTGTATCTTATGCAAGAAGAGTAAAGAATCAAAACTACATCTGTTTATAGAGTGCACATTCTCGATTGTAGTCTAGGAAAGGGTAAAAACATCCATAAAACTTTTGGGAGCATGGGTAGGCAACGCTATAACAGAGTGCTTTAAAAATTGGAAAGCTCAAAATTCTTTATATCCAACTTTGCGGGCTTTCATCTGTTGGTATATTTGGATGGAAAGGAATTCTGATATATTTGAAGATGACATTCCATCTTTTTAGAAGGTGGCTTTCTAGTCCTTATATTCCATGGGGGATTACAATTCAAAGTTGAAAGTTGTAGTTCGGAGGACGATGCCTCCTCTTCCTACAGTGGGTGGATTTGTTAGTTGGTTTGATGGGGCTGCTCTTTCTTCAGGCCAAAACAATGGAGCTGGAGGGGTTATAAGGATTAGTGAGCATTGATGCTATAAATGGATCTTCCACTACGGACCTGGCACTAATACTAGAGTGGAGTTGTTGGGAGCTTGGGCCCTTCTCACTCCGACTTCTCGACTTTCTATTCAGGAGATTCATGTATAGGGGGATTCCAAGATCATCATAGATTGGCTACGGGACAAGGGTCATCTACATGTGCTTTCTCTGAATTTCTAGAAGGATCCACTCACTGAATTAATTAAGCTCTTCCATAAAATCTCCTTTGCACATGTGTACAGAGAAGAAAACAAAGAAGCAGACAGGCTATCAAAACAAGCGCTCCTCAATGTTCTAGGGAAGTTTGTCTATTTTTTATGTGAAGAGGATCATGAGGGTCCTCACATGTTCTTAGACCTTTTCTAGTTTCTCGTCTTCGATATCTTGATCTACCAGTGCTTTGTTTTCTTTTGGGAAGATTAGTGGGCATATCTATTGTTTGGTATGGGTTGGACTGGTGTCATCTTCTAGATTATAACCTTTGTCAATGACTATATTAGTTTTATTTGTAGCGGGATTATAGCACTTGACTTGGGTTTCTATATCAATATTGTTTCTTTGCAGTGGGAAAAGTTATCACTGGATGTTTTTTGGCATCATTATTTTGATTATCTTGTAAAAGAACAATTTATATTTAATACAAATATAAAGCGTATTTTTTTATGGAAAAAAAATCTAGTTATTATGTTCACCAAGTTCCATTATATAACACGATAAGATTTCATAATTAACAATTGAAAAAAATACAAAAATATTATGATTAATTATATGATTATATATGTTGAATTATATGAATATGATTATTAAATTCCTTTAATATTATATATGAAATTTCTGAATAAATACTATATAGGAAGTTTTGAAATCTTCCATGAATAACATTTTGAAATTTCATATGAATAACTATCCCTTAATATTATTCAGGCAATAGAATTTCATAGCTAACAAATTAACAAAATACCCAAAATCCAAAACTAAATTTAATAACATAGTCTTACATGTAGAATCTTATCGTCTTAGTTATCAAATTGATGAATAAATATAATATTAAAAAATGTAACATTTTAAAAAATATTATTAATTATATACATAAACATATAATACATATTCCATTGACATGGCCATCAAGTCTATTAATATTATTGATATGATCTTTCATAATTAAAAAATTAACAAATACATAAACAAATTCACCAAAATATGCAAAACAATGATTTTATATTCTCAATCCTATCCACGTGACCACCAAATCCCATCCAAATTCTTGGGCTGCTAAAATCTCATAACTAACTAATTGAGAAAAATACCCAAAAATAAAACATTAATTAAAAAAAATATTAATTATATATGTATATACATATATAATTTTATGTGTTATATATAAGTTTATGTGTTTGATCTAAAATTAGTGTTAGAAATTTAAAAAAAAACAAAAAATATAATATTTTTATATTTTTATTATCTTTCAATTTATATTAATTAATAATCTATCAATTTTAAGTTGAAAATATTCATGAATATAAAAATTATAACTAATGAGTTGAGAAAAATAATAAAAAATAATACATTAATTAAAAACAAGGTTTATTAATTACATTAAATATTAAAATATATGTGTTATTTATCAAAATTTTATGCGTTTGAGTTAAATTAGTGTTACAATTTAATAAGTAAAAAAACAACATCATGTTCCAATGTTTTTATAACCCTTCAATTTATGTTTACATAAATTAATTTTCTATCAATTTTAAGTTAAAAATACAAAAGTGATGAATACAAAGTATTTTGTCAACGAATTTATGTGTGAGGGGTAATTCTTTCTATTTTATTTATAGATTTCTCTTCATGAAGAAGCTCTAATATGTATTAAATAAGAGTTTATGTTACGAGGAGAAAGGCATAAAAAAAAATTTATTAAAGATTTTAAAATATAATTATGTGTGCATGATGATAATGATGATGATTAATGTTCATCAAGAATAAATTTGGTTTATTAGATGTTAAGAAGGAGAAATTATCAAACAATTTAAAATATAATTATGTGTGCATGATGATGATGATGGTTAATGTCCACCAAGATCAAATTTGGTGTATTGCATCTTAAGAAAGGCAGGGAATTCCTTGGTCTTTTTAGGATTTTATTTTTGTGCTAAAACATATTTAAGAAAAGCGTTCACAAATCGCCATAGTTTTGAAGAGTTAAAAGGTTAGGAAGGTCAATATTGTAACAAAAAAAATGAAATTTTGATATAATGTGGATGTATGTAGGACATTCTAAGAGAGTGATTTTCATCTTTAACCCTCTTAGTATCACAAAGATGAAAAATTGTTTTGACCTACGATGTTTTAGGAACTGTCCAATGCCTTGTTCACTATGGATATCATGAGAGTTTGTTCTTATTTTAGAAATGTTGATTTTCTTTATGCTGTTCAAAATAGAGAGATATTTTTCTCTTCCAGGTTAGGGTTGATCACCTCTTTGTAGGATCTCAATTTTATTTTATCCACTAATTATATATTGCACAACAAATTCTCCTAAAATTTATCTTTAATAATATTTTTAATATTATCATTATTCTATAGAGTAACATCTTCCTTGATTCCCCAATGATTGAGCCAAGATTTGTCACCTTTATGTCATACATGCTTGAGTCGCAAGTGGTTTAGATTGGAGTTTAAAGTAATCTTAGGAAACATATTTCCTTCTATGTTTCTTGTCATGTTCATATACATTAGGTACCTAGTAATATTCAAACTCTCAATGTGGAAAATACTCGCTTCTATGACAAGGATAGGACATGGTGTATTTCCTTTAATTTTTAGATTATGTGTTATAAAACACATTTGGATTTTATGTATCACCCTCCATGATTCTCTAGAGATGTATCAGCCCCAAACTTCACAATCATATAATATAACAAGAGTGACAAGAGTTTCAAAGAGTTTATTTTTATCTCATAGCCAAAGGTCCTTTGGTTTGCAATTGTTTTGAAATCCATAATAATCTTTCCACCCTCCAGTTATCATTTTCTTGATGTTATAGTTATAGGTAATATTTTGATGAATATTGATTCCAAGATATTTATATGAATTCATTTCCTCCAAGCTTGTTTTTTCCATAAATGAATTTAACATAAGTGATCTTTTTGGATTTAATTATCATAACCTTTGTTTTGTTAATGTTAATAGTCATACCCATACTAGAGCATAAATCCTTCAGGGTTTTTAGTTTCTTTTTAATATCATAAGGAATTCTCACCTAACATAAATATCTTTAGTGTAAAGAAAAAGGATGATAGCTATACCTAATAGAGTTTGTCTAATACAACCTACTTCTTCCAAATATCCGTATAACTTGTCGATGTATATGCCAAAATGGGTATGGGATAGGTGATACCCTTTCTTAAGTCCTATATTATAACTAATTTCTTCCATATATCCCTTAGTGTTTCTAAACTTGGCAATAACATTCATGTATAACATTATCATAACATATCTCAAATTCAAAGGAGCTTTATCTCTTCTAATCTATTCCAAAGGTTAGTCCTATGCACTATGTCAAAATATTTTCTAAAGTCGATGAAACAACAAAGAAGATTGGTTTTATTATTCTGACACTCCTCTACAAGAATCCCGAGCATAACAAGGTGGTGCATAGTTGAATGATAGATCTTAAATATGACTGGATTTTATCTATTTTTCCATGGATTTCTATCCATACGTCAATCTTCATTCCAAAATAATTCCATATAACTTGGTTAACAAGGGAATAATTATAATGTTCCTATAATTAGAGGTATTGTTTTCATCTCCCCTTTTAAAAATAGCTACAATTAGGCTTTGAGTCCAAGGTTCAGGGAAGCCTCGCTTGAATTCTAAATTGAAGAGCTTGTTGATGTGATAGGAGAGGATAATCCCTCCAATTTTTAAGATTTATACATGGTATCCTTTGATGTCCTTATCTATCCATTTTGTGATTTGCTTAACCCCAAAATCTATGACTTCTATAGAAAAACTTCTTACTATGTATAAATGGTTTGAATATTTTGGAAGCCTAATCTATTACGAATAGTATATTTTTTATTATTGACTTGGGATATAAAAATTAAAGTAAAAACCATCATCAAGAATCCAAGAGACCTCTTGGAAGAAAAATCCAAATCTCATCAAGGTGTATTTATGTGTGTATCAGAAGAACGAAATAATATTCCATGTTTATCTCTATTTTAGTGCATTCTCACAGCGGTATCAAAGTCTATAGTTCTTAGGCCTGAAGTATGCTATGGTATTTGTCCATAGTTGAGCTACCTCATCCATAAACAATTCCTCTACCTGAAAATCTATTTAGGTCAAATGTTTCTATCCTTTAAGTGTTTCCTTTCCTCTCATGTGAAAACAACACCCTTATAACCTCTTTGTTGTTTGTCTCTGTATTGATTGTCCCTATGTTTGATTGCCTAGCTTGTCATAATTGTATTTTACATCTTATCATTATTCTCACTCTCCCACTAAAAAATCCTCTCTTTACGAGCAAGTGTTTTGTTTTACCTTGAGAACATACTGTCTTGAGTTTGTTTTCTTCCTTCAAGCTACCTCTACACATATTCTCGTAATACTAAGAAATTTCCTTGAGAGATAGCTGCAGAGAGATCATCATCATGTGGGTTTGCAAAGAGAGATTGCCATCACCTAGGTTTGAAGAGAGATAGAGAGAGAGCATTGATTCCATTAGTTCTGATTGATACAAATATTTGTTGGTGTCTTCCCAAGCGAAAGGTAGTAGTTCCAATTGTAACAAGAAGATATAGTAATGTGTGCCATTTTTTTCTCTCGATGGATTCGGGGAAGAGACATCATTTATGCATTGTCATCTCCACGATTTTTTCCTTGCTCAATTTCATTATAAATAAAGAAATGGTGCTCCTGGTAACTTTGTAATTCTTCTTTGAACTTTGAAATTGCATCGTCTTCTTCCATTTCACTTTTTTTCATTTCCACTTTTGAAACGAAGGATTTTGTAATGTGTTCAAGACTATAATTCAAGACTTCAATGATAGTATTTGTTATTACCTATGCTTTGATGGAAAAAAAATATTCCTCTAATTTCCTAAATAAGTCTAGAGTATTCACAAGAGAATCTCACTTACCATTTTCCCTTATAAGCTATGATATCTCCCATGTGTGGAGTCTTCATGCTCCAGTGTTTAGGTTTCCAGTGAGTAGTAAAAATAAATCATCATCTAGTTGCATGATATCTTGAGAAACAAGTGGGAGATGGAATTTAAAATACTTTGAAAATTATTATTAGCATAGAGAATTGGTAAAACATAGCATGAGAACAAAAAAGTACCGTGAAATGGCATCATCAAGACAAATGTTTTCGTCAAAATGAATTTCCTCTCTTAAATTTTAGCCTTCATAGATGGTATTTTGTGAAATCTGTAGTTTCTAAGGATGTGAAATTGTATTATTTGTAGCTTTCTTAGTTTATACTGCACTACCTTTCATCTCCTCATTGTGCTATCCTCAATATCTCACTATGTAGGTATAAAAGAGATGAGAAAATTCATGGTTTGAGTAGAATGTTTCACCACAGTCAATCTCTGTAGCATTTTGGGTTGTTATAAATAGAGTTGATCTAGATTTATGAGCGGAACGAACAAATTAACATAATGAATACAATAAACACAAAGATATGGAGAACAACACATATATCGAGTGAAAAATATCTTCTATTGAATAAATGAAATATGATGAAACTGAAAAACTAAAGAGCTGAAAATGTAACAGCCCTTTGTTATGCCTAAGAAAACGAGAAGCACAAAAGGTAATTTTTTTTTAAAGCATTAGGAAATTGCGTCAACACATAATTCAATAGTGCATAAGCAACGACATCATAATTAAATCAATTACAAGCATCTCATCATCATAATCAATAACGTTGTAATTGACACATCTGATGCATCAAATATTTATCAAAGACATATAATTAACACATCATCATAATTGAATAACGGCACAAAATCAAAAGCATAATGAATGGTGACACAATATCAACTCATCACGATCAATAAGAATCATCAATACTCTTAATTTTGCAACTCATCACATAAATATAATCATCAAATAACACAAGGATGACATGAGATAACATAACGATAACATGGGGATCATAGAGATAAAATAAGAATGACATAAATATACTACCCACCCAACCTACCCTGCATGGTTAGGACCTCCAAGAAACATAAGCAATGCTCAAGCCCTGGATCCAATTGATTTTGACCGTTTAAGGTCTTAGGGATGGATACTATTCCGAGGAACAAGGAGGTGTCTACATCCCACCAACACAATCAAGTCCAACCAACTAGCTAAATCAACAACATCTACGATAATCAATTTCATGAATCAATCAATCCTAATCCACGATTCAACATGGCACGCGAGTAATCATTCACATAACTCATCACATATCACATTAAATCCAAGGTGCAAGAG
>CBVK0103077845.1:0-30900 GCA_900067695.1 Picea abies
CATAACTATGTACCTGTAATTAATAAACATCTAACAATAGTACACAACGTTGTTCGATATGTTTTGTGCAATTCCTCCATGTTTCACTACTTGGAACCTCTCAGAAAAGGAGTTATAGCAAAAATGACATACCTTGTTGAATTATGCCTTATTCTAGAGAGCGAACTTGTAGAGTGTGCCCCACACGGAATATTTGTTGTATGGATATGAAAATTTTCCACATAATACTAAAGACTGTAATATAACCAAAAAAAAATTTCTTACTTAATTGGATCTGTTATGAATAATTTATGATGTTTTTACCCAAAACACTTGTTTTAGACTAGTTTCAGGACTAGCCACAAACCCTATTTTCCATGGAGAGTAACTCCAAAAATACAATGAACCACAAGCTTAAATTCGTACCAAAGATACTTGGATATGTTTTCTCAATGGCCTATCAATTTCATGGTATGAATCATTATAGAAAAAAAAATTAATTTGAAAATGGAGAGATGACCTATAAACAACATACCTTAGAAAGCATCATCAAAAGAATTTATCCTCCCTTGAATTTCGGCCTTCTTTTCTTCACCTTCTCTTTGAAATTCAGCTTAGATATAATTTGGTTACCTCATTCACTTGTAGATATTCAATATTCTCAAGTGTGATATAAAATTAGAGAGACTTGCCTCCTATTTATACTTCCATGTTTCCTCAAGGGGTTACCTTTTAAGCATCTTAACCCTCTTTCCTTATTTTAGGGTTAACCAACTTCTAACCACTTCTCCAATTAGTATTTTATCCATTAAATTTATTATTTAAATAATTTATTTTTTATCCACTTTGACTTATAGTACACTCATCAGTTCACTTTACCTCAAGGGGTTGCCTTCTAACCATCTTAAACCATTTTCCTTATTTTAGGGCTAACCCACTTCTAACCACTTGTCAACTTAGTAATTTCTCCATTAAATTTGTTATTTAAACAATTTATTTTGTATTCACTTTGAATTATAGTACACTCATCACTTCACTTTATTATTTACCTTTTAAATATCTATTAAACCACTTTGACTACTTTGACCTTTTTGGGCTTCTAGATGACTCGTGAGGGTTCTCCAACTTCACATGGCCATAACTCTCCAACTGTGAGGAGTTATTTGACATTACACATACCACTAGAAATGGAATGACATGTAATATCCATATATAATGGTATTACCTATGAATATATCAAAACTCATATAGTTTTCCATCAAAGAAAGTTGGGTCCATTACCCAAACCTCGGTTCTCCAACTTCTCATGGCCATAACTCTCTAACCATGAGGAGTTATGTGACATTACACATACCATTGAAAATGGAATGACATGTACTATCCATATATATTATTATTACCTTCAAATATATTAAAACTCATACCATTATACATGAAACAACCTTGGGTCCATTACCTAAACCTTTGTGCTACCAGAATTCACTACTGGACTTTCTCCAAGCATTGACATCAATCACTAAGGGTTGAAATCAATATACAATATAAATCTCCAATGGTTGACATCAATGACAACCAACAATCCATACCAACTATCCATCAACCTAAACCAACTGTCTGACAAAGTGTAAATGTGATATGTGCAACCTATCATAGAATCTGCACCATGCTTAGGATTAAATACTTCCGATAATATGGTGGTGCGGGAGCGGTTTACTTTGTTGTTCATCAACGAATTCAAATTTTGATGGTTGGTCGATGCATAGGGTCATGGTATGGGTTACTCAAAAATTTAACTTATCCATCAAATTGCAAATCATCTCTTATGTCGGCTAGGGGTGTCCCATCAAATTACCAATCCTTTTCATGTTTACAAGAAACTAGTATGATCGGCGTCAGGAAAATAACAAGGTATTTTGAGTGGAACAACAACATGAATTGTCCAAGTTTTCCATTGTATAATGATGAAGGTTCGATGAAAAACCCTTGCTTTTGGTGACCTATTAGTCTTTTGATAGTTAATGAGTGATTCGACTTCGACATTTTTTCTTAGACATTGTTTTGTTGATACCTTTAGGAAAAAGTTTCGATGTCAACCAAAACCACCGCACAATTTTGACGTGGAAATGTTGACATGGAAGTACATATATGACATGGGGAATATCAAAAGAAGACATGAGGAAAATACTAATTCATACATTCTATTTACGTGGAAAAGACACGAGGCTGTTGATTTCGACCTCTAACTGAGAAACATTTTTTCGGCATCGATGATTTTCTTTAGACATACATCCCTGGCTACAATGTCCTATCTTGTCAATGTCGATGATGTATCGAATATCAACGATTGATGATTTTTGATGGTTAATGTTTCACAGTTTTTTCTCTCCGATTTCATCAATACTGAAAATGTATCGATGATCAACAATCAGTGATTTGTGACAGTTAATGTTTTGCAGTTTCATCTCTCGGAGTTTGTCAATGCCGAAAATGTATTGGGGATCGATGATTTCTTATGGTTTTTTGTATTTGTGATTTATATCTTGGAACTCTCCGATGTCGAAAATGTATCGACGATGTTAAATAAATGTACTATAGACCATAATTTACCTATCAACAACCATTGAAAAAGTTTAAACCGTGTGTATTTTAGGCCCTTTATGTGATGCTACTAAAAAATCAATCTGTCAATAACTTAAAACCAAACAAGAATAACTGATAGAAAGACTCAATAAAAACATATAAATCCATCAATCCCACAACACTGAATCTGATTCAAAAATGATAAGTGGTACCCAAAAACAAAGAAATTTCACAAAGTCTTTTAGGGTGTGTTGAGTGCTCTACATTTCCATAATCGTAGCTTCAAAGATAGCCTCATATTAAGGAAACTCAAAATACATGAAACCGAGGCTCAAAAAATAAAAAATATTAGGGCTTGAGGTCTTACAAACAACAAGATCAGACTCAAGAGGAAACTCAAGATTACTCGAGCCAAAAGGGGACAACAGGAGCTCACCTTCCCCCATTGGATACAACACCTATCAATTGTCGAGACCTTGTGTAGAGAAGGCCAACATGAATGTAAAGGATCCTTCTTAGAAGAAATTGAACACCAATGCCACATAATTCACCCATGGTTTTGAGACCTAAGTCTACACCCCTTCCCCTCTTATCTCATTACTCTATAACTCCATAAAAAAACATTCCTTTTCTTATTGGTTAAGTTGGTTTTCCCATTATTAAATGACTCATTTTTTTTCTGATTATGTCTCTTGATTGATTTTTTGCACCATCTTTTTGTTTTCTTGAAGGATAATTACATCTTATGGTTTGAGTTTGAAGCACCTGTCATCATATTTTCGATTGGTTGAGATCATAAAAGGTGTAACAATGTTTTGTGTTGATATACAAGGCTGATTGCAAGAACCAAGCTATTCTTGCAAATGTTATTGGCGTGCTAATTTTGAAATTATTTTATAATTTAATACAATATTTTAAATGTATAACCATTTTAATGGATCTTTCATATGTGTGCAACCATAAATGAGTGCCTCCACACCATTTTTCATGTAGTTTCATCATTATACAACATCAATTAGGATCGTGAGAACTATATTGGTTCATCATGGCTACTACAACTTGAATGTATGGTTAACAACACACAAGTATCGGTTTCAATATAAAGAAATCCACATCCACTACATCATCGACAACAAAACTACCCTATACACCATGGTTCCTCCCCAAGAGCGATGGAAATTGAACAGGACCGAGCGTTTCGATGCCATACGTGAAATCAAATATATTTTCATGAAGAGGGAATGGTATGACTTCCTGTGCACATTTGAAGGACACCACACAGGCCTAGCTATGATTTTCGAGTAGATGTTTGATGGCTTCCAGACCCTTCTTGGGGATACCTATATTCATATGAAAAAATACTTCATTGGAGCTTCCTGTGCTCTCCTTATCTATGGGGAAAGGTGGTTTAAGAAAGGAAAGATTCCTCCCGACCTCTGCAATAAATTCCTAGTTCCCGACCACCAATACCATGATTGGAGCCAAGAAATCGTTGTGTCGTGGATAAAGGAATACTGGAAAGGATCCCTAGCAATAGTGCAGAGGTATATAATAGGTGAGGGTCGATTCAACATTGTACATTGTTATCACCTTCATTTCCTTATGCATCTAGTGGAGATAAATAACTAAACTTACCCTATTCCCTGCTTAAAATCCTAACCAAAATGGCTGGGAGGGTTCAAAGTTACCCCGAATATTCTCACAGGAGCTTGTACCATCAAGGCTTGATTAAATTTCTGGTGACTTTCTCTCTAGAGGAACGTGAAATTCCTTGGGGTTATTTCTTGAAATGTGTGGGATTGAAAGAGAAGGAACAAGTTCTCGATTTGCAGAATGAGGGTGATGCAAGTAAATCTAAGACAAAGGTTAGGGTTCTTCTAGAAACTAGGATCTCAATGAAGCCTTTCCAACTTGAAACAAGTAATGGGAAAGACCCCAAAACAAGGAACATGCCCTCGAAAGAAAACAAACCAGTCTAGACCTCCATGAAGGAGGAGTCCCCTCACATGCAACTCAGGTATTCTATGAAAAAGGGGAAGGAAAACAAAAGTGGAAAATCTTCCTTCATGCACCCACCTACACTAGAAACACCATAGAGGTATATGTCACCCAACCATTCAGAGGAGTAGAAAACCCCCATCGAGAAACAACTTAATAAACCTATGACTAGAATGAGGAGGAAAATTAGATTTGGTTCACACAGTAATGAAGTGGTGAAGGGAAAGGTTGTTCCTTTAAAATCCTTTCCTAAATCATCCTCTCCAACCAGACAAGCCATGAAGAGGAAGGGAAAGCAAAACATTGAAGCACCAAGCAATCCAAACAAAAAAACTAGAATTACAAATCAATTGAGGTTGAACTCCAAGGCTCTTTTTAACCCATCATTAAAAAACCCCCAGCCCATTGTGATCGAGGATGATTACATTACTAAATTTTCCAGCATGGAAGAAATGGAAGCCAATGTTTTGAAGGGAATGACAATGAAAAAGGAGAAATCGAAGTCTAATGAGGGTGAGACTGCATAAACACAATTTGTAACTGTGAAAAAAGAGTATCTTATAGACTCCAATCAATAGGGAATACAATATTATGGACTTAATCCTGAGAAATATTCTATTGGCAGATCACGACATGCAGGGGATCCTTACCATAGTTTACAAGACATTAAACTAGAGATTAAAACTGACACTTTGGGAGTAAATGGGTCCATTGAAGGAACAAAAGGGAAGGAACACAAGGTAGTACACAAATACAATATGAGAATAAGGATAAGAACATTGGATAACCACAACAAGTCTATCACATAGCAAGACAAAAAGAAGATACAGGTTGAGATCAAGATAGAGAGGGTCGATGATAGCCAACATGTGCAAGAACTAAAGCTTCAAGTCCATACCTTGCAACAACACAACCAAGAGTTGGAAAACTTTTACTCCAAAATGCAAAAGAAGTATCAAAGACTCCAAAAGACTTGTTGCTTTCTAAGGGAGATAATTTAAAGAAGAACATTGCTATGGAGGGGTATCTAAAGAAGATGTGGTCTATCTAGTTATCTCCCAGTTGGCCTCCAACAACATGCATGGATACAAGTGTTCGATACAGAATTTAGGTCTATCAGTCCTACACTTTTTTTTTCAAATCTTAGTTCACTTCAACATATGCATCAGTTTAATTTCATCATTAGCAACAGTTTTAGTTGTTTAAGTTCAAGAATTTTTTAGATTAAGGCATAATAAGTGGTCATTTGTGTTTTATATGAACCACTTATTTTTGTAAAGCAAATTTTGAAGTATACATTACTATACTCCAATATTATTTAGTTAAGTCAATAAGTTGTTCTCCAACTGATAGTGTAGAGTTAAGCCTCATTTTTTGATAGACGAGAGCCTCTACAACTTTGATAAATATGTAGTTTTTGTATGAATTGAGGGTTCGATTTTTTGGCAAGGAAATCAATATATCAAAATGGTTGAACCTATTCTATGATTGGAAAAAATATCTCTAGCTGGTGAATATGCTCTTGATGACAGTTTTTTTTCTGTTCAAATCCACACTGTCATCAAGAGAATATTCACCAAGTAGAGAGATTTTTTCCAATCATAAAACAAGTTCAACTAGTTTGACTTATCGATTTCCTTCCCAAAAAACTGAACCCTCAATTCATATAAAAAATGCATATTTATCAAAGTTGTAGAGGCTCTCGTCCATCTGAAACTGAGGCTTAACTCTACACTATCAGTTGGAGAACAACTTATTGACTTAACTAAATACCGCTGGAGTATAGTAATGTATACTCCAAACTTGAATTAAAAAAAAGAAGTGGTTCATATCAAACAAAAATGAAAACTTATTATGCCTTAATCTAAAAAAGTCTTGGTCTTAAATAACTAAAATTGTTGCTAATAATAAAATTAAACTCATGCATATGCTGAAGTGAACTGAGCTTTGACAAAAAATGACTATGACTGATAGAACTAAGTTTGGTATCGAGAACTTGTATCCATGTTCATTGTTGGAGGCCAACTGGGAAATAACCGAATCGAACACATCTTCTTTAGATACCCCTCCATAGCATTGTTCTTCTTTAAATTATCTCCTTCATAAAGCAACAAGTATTCTAGTGTTTCGTCTTGAGTCTTTGATACTTCTTCTACATTCCGAAGTACAATTTTTCCAACTCCTGGTTGTGGTGTTGCAAGGTCTAGAATTGAAGCTTCAGTTCTTTCACTTGTTGTCTATCATCGACCCTCTTTGTTTTGACCTCAACCTACATCTTCTTTATTTATTTCTCTTTGATAGACTTTTTTTGGTTAGCCAATGTTCTGCTCCTTGTTCTCATATTTTATTTGTGTACTACCTCAAGTTCCTTCCCTTTTTCTCCTTCAATGGAACCCTATACTCCCAAAGTGTCAATTTTAATCTATGGTTTAATGTCTTTTAAACTATGGTAAGGATCACCTACATGTTGTGAGGTGCCAATATAATGTTGCTCAGGATCAAGTCCATAATATTGTATTCCCTGTTGGTTGGAGTCTTTAGGATACTCTTTTTTCATAGTTACAAATGGTTTTTCTAGATTATCACCCTCATTAGACTTTGATTTCTCCTTTTTCATTGTCATTCCATTCAAAACATTGACTTCCATTTCTTCCATGCTGGAAAATTCAGGATTGTCATCATCCTCGATCGCAATGGGATAGGGCTTTTTAATGATGGCTTAAAAAGAGCCTTGGAGTTCAACATCAATTGATTTTCAATTCTATTTTTTATGCTTTCCTTGCTTGGTTCTTCAATGTTTTGCTCACCCTTCCTCTTCTTTTCTTGTAAGGTTTCAAGGGATTCTTTAGGAAAGTGTTATGTACGAACAAAATTTACTTTCACCACTTCAATGCTACGTGAACTAGATCCAAGTTTCCCCCTCATTCTAGCCACATGTTTATTAAGGTGTTTCTCGGTGTTCTTTTTTTTCTCCTCCTTTGAATGGATGGATGACAGATACCTCCATTGTGTTTCCAGTGCAGGTTGGTGCATGCGAGCATCTTTTCCACTTTATTTTCCTTCCCCTTTTTCGTAGAATACCTTAGTTGCATGTGAGGGGACTCCTCCTTCATGGAAGTCTCTGGCTTATTTTCTTTGGAGGGCATGTTCCTTGTTTATGTTCTTTTCCCCTTACTTCCTGCAGGTTAGACAGGTTTCATTGAGCTCCCAGGTTTTGGAGAAATTATTACCTTTGTCTTATCTTTACTTACATCACCCTCATTCTATGAATCATGCACCTGTTCCTACTCTTTTAATCCCACATATTTCAAGAAATAACCCCAAGGAATTTCAATTTCCTCTAGAGCGAAAGTCACCAACAATTTAATCAAGCCTTGATGGTACAGGATCCTACGAGAAGATTCAGGGTGACTTTGAACCCTCCTGACCATTTTGGTTAGGATTTTAGGTAGGTAATAGGTTAATTTTATCTCTTTATATCCATTTAGATGTATGAGGAAACGAAGGTGATAAAAATGTACAATGATGAATCAACCCTCCCCTTTTATATACCTTTGCACTACTATTATGGCTCCTTTCCATTCTTCCTTTATCCATGACACATGTTTTTCTTAGCTCTAGTCAAGGTCTTGGTGCTCGAGAACTAGGAATTTATTGTAGAGGTCGGGAGGAAACTTGTGTTTCTTAAACCACCTTTCCCCATAGACAGGGAGAGCACAATTTTCTCTAATGAAGTGTTTTGTAATATGAATCCAGGTATCCCCAAGAAGGGTTTGGAAGCCATCAAACGTATGCGAGAAAAACATGTCTAGGCCTATATGGTGTCCTTCAAATGCACACAGGAAGTCATGCCATTTTTCCTTCATGAAAATATATTTGATTTTGGGTATGGATTCGAAAGCTCAAGATCGTGTGGCTCAATCCTGTTCAATTTCCATCACTCTCGAGGAGGAACCATGGTGTATAGGGTAGTTATGATGTCGATGATGTAATGAATTCATATTTCTTCATATTGAAATTGATACCCATGTGATATTAACCCTTCATTCAGGTTGTAGTAGCCATGATGAACCAATATAATTCTCACGCTCATGACTGATGTTTTATAATGATGAAACTACATGAAAACAAGTGTGGAGGCACTTGTTTATGATTGTGCATGTATGCAAGAACCATTCAAATTGTTAAACATTTAAAATAACATATTAAATTATAAAATAACTTCAAAATTGGCGTGCTAATAACATTTGCAAGAATAGCTTGGTTCTTGCAATCAACCCTGTATGTCAACAAAAAAAATTATTACACCTGCTATGAGCTCAACCAATGGAAAACATGATGTTAGGTTCTTCAGAATCAAACCATAACATGCAATTACCATTCAAGAAAACAAAAATATGGTGCAAAAACTCAGTCAAGAGAGGTAATGATAAAAACCTAAGTCATATAGTAATAGGGAAACCAACTTAACCAATCAGAAAATGAATGTTTTTTTATGGAGGTATAGGGTAATGAGATAAGAGGGGAAGGGTTGTAGACTTTTTTCTCAACAGTGGCTCCAACTAGGGACAACACACTCTTGTGGGATGCTAAGAACAACAAATCAGTGCCTTGGAACTCAATAAATTTCTCCCACCTTCCTTATGTTACCTTTGTTTATGTCTGTCATCCATGTATATTTGTCACTGTCTCTCAGCCATGCATCTTTGAAATTCAAAACTATAGCTACACCCCATCACCTTTTTTGGGCTATGGATTCTTTATTCACACACAAACTAACTAATCAAATGAAAATGAAAGAGAAAAGAATATATGGTACAAGAGGGTCCTTCCCTTAGTGTTTCAGGAAGCACCCATTTATTGGGCCTCCAAAGATATTAGTATCATCTATATTGTGAAAAACAAATGTATTATTGTCCAAAACATCAACCACATTAAAAGGAACAAACCAAAGGTTATCGAACTTACCATGCTTAGTTTTATCATCCCTTCCGAAATCCCACCTCAAGACTAGGTCACCTTCTTGAAATATCTCCTTCTTAGTTTTCTTGTCAAAATATGATTTTACCTTGGTTTGGTATGCGTCTATTATCCGATTCAGTGTTTCTCTCTTTTTTTGAACCTCTATAATCTGAAATATTCTCCTTCAGATGTCATTTGGCTCCTCAATTTCTTCATATAAGAATTTTAGGGATGGTAGACCAAGTTGAGTAGGGAAGACAACATTTATCCCACAGACTAGATGAAATGGTGAGGTTCCTAAAGATCTCTTGGTGTTGATCCTATCAACCCGCAAGGCATACTTGACTTTAGAGTCCTAGAATTTATTGTTTTTAGTCAACAATTTCTTGATGATCCTGATCAGATTCTTGTTTGATGACTCAACCAACCCATTTCCTTGAGGGTAGTAGGGCGTGGAATGTGTTAAGGTAATGTTATGGATACCATAGAAGTCAATCATGGCCTTGGAATTTAATTCCTGGCAATTGTATGTTATTAGCTTTCTAGGGCAGTTGAACCTGGAAGAGACATTTTTCTCCAAGAAGTTCATGATCACCTTGTCAGTAGCATTCCTGGTAGGCACATCCTCAATCCATTTGGTAAAATAGTCAGTGGCACTGGAAATCCACTTATGTTTCCCACTGGAGAGTGGATTTATTTCACCTATGAAATATAATCCCCATTGTTTAAAGGGACCACTGGTAGTGATAGGAATTAGGGTTAGTGAGAGGAATTTATGTTTTCCTGCAAACATTTGACATTAATTGCATTCCCTTGCTATGGTAAATACATCAAAGAAAAGAGTGGGCTAGTAGTACCATGCCCTTAGGATCTTGAGGGTTGTGGCTTTCCAATGTTGGTGTCCTCCGCAAACTCCTATATGCATATTTGCTGTGACTTGTTTAGATGAACATCTTCATTAAGACATTTTAATAATATGCCAGCAGGATCCCTCCAATACAAGTTCTCATTTAAAATGCATAATTTTACAACTTTTAATTTGAGAGACCTGACCCTCATCTTTTTAAAATATGGTGGACATTCTAGATGCTATAGAAAGTAAATAACATCTCTATACCACTGTGAAGAAGAGTATTTTTCAGATACCTTCATGCCTTCCTTTCCAAACTATGTCTTGGGTGCATTTGATTGGGTGAATGTATAATGTAATTCCATCACCTTATAGTTTGACTCTAATCACATAGTGGCAACTCCCTGTCCCTTAATCAGCCTGATGGTTTTTGTGTGCAGGTCATACTTGAGTGATGTGAAAATCAGTTTCCCCCTCTTCCCTTCACTGTCTTGCTGGACCTGAATCTCTTTGACACTTTCATTAGAAACATAGGTTGTTATGCTATACTATAACACATTTTCCTTGAAGGCCTTCAAATCTTTAACCAACGCATAAGCCTGCTTTTATAATATGGCAAACTTCATATTATAATCTCGAAGGGATTTTTTGAAAAGGATATGGGATGTTCATGCTCTTCTTCATTTTTTTGCAGCACTACTGCAACAATGGTTTCCTCGGAAGCGAAAGAGAAGATAAAGGACTCTTTGGAATAGTCAGGGATGACCAATACAGGGGCTTCAACTAAATATTTCTTGATCCTTTGGAATGATTATTTTTCATCTAGTGACCACTTAATAACACCATATTTATTCAGCATGTTAGTCATAGGCCTTATGATTTCATCAAAGTTTGGCACAAAGCGCCTAAAATAAATTATTTTGCCTATAAAAGACTGAATAGACTTCTTATTTCTGGGAATTTCAATTTCCTGAATGGCATCAACTCTCTTTGGGTGTATTTTTATTCCTCCAACTGATATGATGTGGGCTAGGACCTTACCTTCTGTATTTCTAGAAAATCTGCTCAAGGTGTTGTAAATGTTCATCATTAGATTTGGAGAAAATGGAGATGTCATCCAAATATGTAACCATGAATTTGTCTTTCTCCCCCACAAAGGCTATGTTCATGGCCCTCTAAAAGGTGGCCCCTGCGTTCATCATCCCGAAGGGAATTTTGCTGTACATGAATGTCCCCCATGGGGTGGTGAATGTTGTTTTTTCTTTGTCTTGTTCACACATTTCTATCTGGCTATAACCAAAGTATCCATCCAACAAGGAAATCATGTGGGAACCTACTACCCTTTGCAAAATATGGTCCATCTTGGGCAAGGGGTAGTTTTCCTTTAGAGAACACTTGTTGAGATTTCAGAAATCAACACACGAGTGTATTTCCCCATTCTTTTTCCTCATAGGTAATAAGTTGGTCACCAAATATGAGTGCCTCAAGGGCACAATAATTCTGGCATCAAGCATTCATCTCATCTCTTTTTCAATAATGGACTTAAACATTGGATTAAATTGCCTAATCTTCTATCTAAATGGTTTAGAACGATCCTTTAGATGGATATTGTGTTGGATGATGTCAGTGTCAAATGTGTTCAAATCCTTATACAACCATGCAAAAAGATCAACAAAATTTTTCATGAGGCTGACATACCTATCTTTTTGTTTTGTATCTAGTGCCTTGGACAGTTTGACTATTTTGGTATTTTCAGCAGTCCCAATGTTGCATTCCATTACCTCTTCTCTATTTTGGTATTTTCAGCAGTCCCAATGTTGCATTCCATTACCTCTTCTCCTTGATTTTTTATGGAAGCTTCTCTGGAGACATCATAACTGAATGGAATGGAATGCAAAATCATAACCCCTGGGGTTATGATTTTTTTTAAATTCCAGAATGTCGTGGCCAACCACTTTGTTCAACATATGAGATGTCTAATTTTTTGATTCATCCTCTTCACCCTCTTGGTCTATTGAGGTATTGGAGAATTCTTCAATGGTCTGCAGAAATATTTGTAGCTCCAAATCATCACTAAAGAATTTCTAGTGCTTTATGTTGTCTGGTCTGGTTGTCCTATGTCTAAATTCCACTTGATACTTAATATTTGGACCAATGGGAGGTCTGAATGTAGTGGCCGCCAAGGACACATAATATGCATTATGATTTGCCTCTCTAGGAATCAAGGATATGTTAAATGCTAGAAATAAGTTCTCAACCAGGTCCCATACCTCGTTCCTATATTGATTGATCCTTTGTTGTTTATCTTGATGGATGTTTTTTACTTGGTTGATAACCAACTTAGAATCGCCCTCCAGGGCCATGCTCAGGTCAATCCTGCTCTTGTTACTTCATGTCTAGGACCTGTGGGCCTCGAGACATGATCTCCTAGTTATCCCTAGATATCGGGGATAACATTGTCCTTTAGAGAACACTTGTGAGATTTCAGAAATCAACACACAAGCGTATTTCCCCACTCTTTTTCCTCACAGGTACTAAGTTGGCCACCCAATCCGATTACCTCGAGGGCACAATAATCCTGGCATCAAGCATTCGTTTCAGCTCCTTTTCAATTATGCACATCAGCATTGGATTAAATTGTCTAATATTTTGTCTGGATGGCTTAGAACCAGCCTTCAGAGGGATCTTGTGCTGGATGATGTCAGTGTCGAATGTCTTCAAATCCTCATACGACCATGCAAAAATATCAGCAAAATTTTTCATGAGGCTGACATACCTGTCCTTTTGTTCTGCAGCTAGTGGCTCGGACAATTTGTCTATTTTGGGATTTTCAGCAGTCCCAATGTTGCAGTCCATTACCTCTTCTTCCTGATTTTTGATGGTAGCTTCTCTGGAGACATCATAACTGTCAAGTAACCTTTCCAGTGGCACTAGGCCCCTGGGGATGTGATTCGTTTTAAGTTCCACAATGTTGTGGTCAGCCACTTTGTTCAACAGACGAGATGTTTGCTAATTTTCTGATTCATCGTCTTCACCCTCTTGATCTATTGAGGTACTGGAGAATTCTTCAATGGTCTGCAGAAATCTTTGTAGCTCTAAATCATCACTAAAAATTCTTCAATGGTCTGCAGAAATCTTTGTAGCTCTAAATCATCACTAAAGACTTGCCAATGCTTTATGTTGTCTAGTATGGCTGTCCTGTGTCTGACTTCTACTTGATATTTAATATTTGGACCAATGGGAGGTCTGAAGGTACTGGTAGGCAAGGCCAAAGAATCTGCCTCTTGATTTGCCTCTCTAGGAATGAAGGAAATGTTAAATGCTAGAAAGAAGTTGTCAACCAGGTCCCATACCTTGTTCTTGTATTGCTTGAGCCTCTGTTGTTTAGCTTGATAAATGTTTTTGACTTGATTGATAATTAACTCAGAATCACCAAAAACTGCCAAATTGTCAATGGCCATGTCTTTGGCAGCCCTCAATCCCAACACTAGAGCTTCATACTCAGCTATATTGTTAGTAGTCTCAAATTCCATCTTATAAGAGAGTGGTATTACTTCTTGTGGAGGGGAAATGAGGAGTATAACGGCCCCAAAACCTTCCTTTGATGAAGATCCATATAAATACATCCTCCATACTTTTTTCTACTAATATTTTAGTGACTGAATTATTCATTTGATGATTGTTATTTATGTTTCATCGTCATTTAAATGGAAAATAGACAACCTGATCTCATCCTCAACAACATAAACTGGATTGTTGCTTGAATTATGATGGTCACTGATGATATATGTCAATATGACCTCCCTATATAGCCTTCTATGTTATCCTCTGAAAATAGGGATGGTATCATATGTGAGGTCCATTTTAATTATCCTCCAACCTTCTTGGCCCACGTCCTAGACAAGAGAATACCAAACTTGGGAGGAAAGTCAACCACAACAATGTCCATCACTACACTTTTCATGGGTAATTGTCCCAAAGAAGCCACCGTATCTTTTATCAATCCCTAACATTTCACCTTTTTAGAGTCAAAGTAGTAAACGTATTGGTAGGGCTTGGTGATCTCTAGACCTAGTTTCTCCATTACAACCTTAGGCATGACATTGTGTGAGACACCTAAGTCCATGAGACAGTTATGTAGGATCTTGTCATGGATATTTAAAGATATGTAGAATGGTGGAGAAGCATCAAATCCATTCTCAATGTGTGGACCCACAGTAATGTTTGGGTTTTCATCTTGCATATTGATTACATCATAAGTTACAACGGAATTATGTGGTTGCAGAACCTTCATGATAGATTTTTTGAAAGGATCATTTTTCAACAATTCTGACAAAGGCACAAGGATCTTTATTTTTCTCAAATAATGCTCTAGGATAAAATATTATTGTGGCCTGTCATATTCCTTTACTTCAGGTATAGTAGGTTTATATGGGGAAGGCTCATGATGTTTAGTCAATGTACCCTTTCTTGGATTTGTATTGGGTGGAACTTTTTTTGTTTTGTTTTGTTTTGTTTTCTTCTGCTCAGAGGTTGTGGATTTGGGAGCCCGTGTTTTAGGCCTCAAATCATACTTTGGACTTGAATAAATCCCTCTTCCCCTACCTCAATATCAAATTGATTTTACAATTGTTCTACCTCATAATCTTGTTGTGTTAAGTGACTAGTATAAAAATTAGTTTCTTTGAAAAGTACAATAACATCATCCACAACATCACTTTCTACATCCATTTCCTCAATCTTATTGTTTTGGAAAGGAGGTACCACTCTTTTATCATCAAAATTCCTCCTCTCTCTCAGCATTATCTAAGGGACATCATTCGATCTCCTAAACTGGTTTGGATTTCTGTTCCCATCCCATTGAAAAGATCTGTTTGGTTGCTTAGATTCCCATTTCAGCTTAGCTATTTCAGATGTCAAATCCTTTAATGTTTTGGTCATTTCATCAAGTTTAGTATCATATGTGGCTGGGTTAGAGGAGGTAGGGGGGTTCTCCATTTGTTTCTTCTTATCCTTATCAGATCTAGTCTTCAACCTGTCTGATGCTAGGATGTTGGGCTCAACCTCAATGGTTGATCTTGCATGGATAACAAGGTGGTGTATCTTCTCTCCTTGGAAAGAAGGGAGAATTATTCATCAAATGAATTGGCATAAGTTATCTTAGCAGAGGCTTTAGTTGTTTTGATCTTGTCTAGAATTATGACATACATCTTATTGAATCTCTTGGGGAAGTCTGAAATAGACTCACCGTTCTTTCTCTTAAGAGCCCCAAACTAAGGGATGTAATACATATAATCTCCATTATATCAGCATTTCCTTATGAAAGCTTAATCTAACACATAAATATTTATAATAGAGGCTGGAGGGAGATCCCAAAACCATTTCCTTACCTCCCCATCTAGGCCATTTACAAATAAACTCATCCATATGTCTGCAGAATCAATGTTGAAGTTGTCTTCAAAGTTGTAGAAGGATACCATATGTTCCTTAGCTATGACATCCCCTTCCCCATTATATCTTGGAAAATGTTTCATATAATATGTGGTTGGGAGTGCATGTATTCCTACAGGAAAAACTAGGGGTGCATATATAGAAACAATTATGGGGAAAGGCCCCAAAACAGTGAACACTCCCTCGAAATAAAACAAGCTAGAGACCTCCATGAAGGAGGAGTCCCCTAGCATGCAACCACGGTCTTCTATGAAAAAGGGGAAGGAAAACAAAAATGGAAAGGATGCCCGCATGCACCCACCTACAATGGAAACACTACAGAGGTCTTTTTCATTCAGTCATTCAAAGGAAGAGCAGAAACCCCCATCGAGAAACAACTTAATAAACATGTGACTAGAATGAGGGGGAAACTTGGATCTCGTTCATGCAACAATGAAGTGATGAAGAGAAAGGTTGTTCCTATAGAATCATTCCCTAAAGCATCCCCTGCAACCAGACAAGATAGGAAGAGGAAGGGCGAGCAAAACATTTAAGCACCAAGAAAGCCAAACAAAAAAACTAGAATTACAAATCAATTGAGGCTGAAATACAAGGCTCTTTTTAATCCATCATTAAAAAACCCCCAAAACATTGTGATCGAGGATGATGAAAGTCCTGAATTTTCCATCATGGAAGAAATGGTAGTCAATGTTTTGAAGTGAATGACAATGAAAAAGGAGAAAGTGAAGTCTAATGAGGGTGATACTACAGAAACACCCTTTGTAACTATGAAAAATGAGTATCCTACAGACTCCAGTCAATAGGGAATACATGATTATGGACTTGACCCTGAGCAAGATTCTATTGGCACCTTACCACATGCAGGGGATCCTTACCACAATTTACAAGACATTAAACTAGAGATTAAAATTGAAACTTTGGGATTACAGGAGTCCATTGAAAGAACAAAAGGGAAGGAACCCGAGGTAGTACACAAATACAATATGTGGAAAAGGAGAAGAACACTGGTTGACCACAATAAGTCTATCACAGAGAAAGAAAAAAATAAGATGCAGGTTGAGGTCAAAATAGAGAGGGTCGATGATAGCCAACAAGTGCAAGAATTGAAGCTTCAAGTCCAGACCTCACAACACCACAATAAGGAGTTGGAAAAACTGTACTCTAGACTACAGAAGAAGCATCAAAGACTCCAGAAGAAACACCATAAGAATTTCTTCTTTTTGAAGGAGATAATTTAAATAATAACACTTCTATGGAGGGGCATCTAAAGAATATCCAGTTATCTCCCAGTTGGCCTCCAAAAGCGTGCATGGAAATAAGTGATCGATACAAAACTTAGTTCTATCATTCCTAGTCAGTTTTTGTCAAATCTTAGTTCTCTTCAGTTTTTTTCAAAGCTCATTTCACTTCAGCATATGAATCAATTTCATTTTATCATTAACAACAGTTTTAGTTGTTTAAGTTCAAGACTTTTTTAGATTAAGGCATAATAAGTGGTCATTTTTGTTTCATATGAATCAGTTCATTTTGTTAAGTCAAGTTTGAAGTATACATTACTATACTTCAACAGTAGTTATTTAAGTCAATAAGTTGTTCTCCCACTGATAGTGTATGGTTAAGCCTCAGCCTCAGATGGACAAGAGCCTCCACAACTTTGATAAATATGCAGTTTTTGTATGAATTGAGGGTTTGATTTTTTGGGAAGGAAATCAATATATCAAAGTAGTTGAACATGTTCTATGATTTGAAAAAATCTCTGTACCTAGTGAATATGCTCTTGATGACATTGTCTTTTCTGTTCAAATCTATATGTTTTTTTCTCTTATCTTGAATGCAGTTTTTTATGTGTGCAAAGTAAATTTCATTTTCCTTTCAGCTATTGTATAACTCATATTTACTAATATGCAACCTATAAAACAACTAATTATTTAGTGAAGATTTGTTTTTATTTCATCTTGTGGGAATAATTATGTTTGGATACATGTTTAATGCCTTGAAATATTATTTTAAGACTTAAACTTCTTACAATAGATAATTCATTGAGTTGTTTGTTGTTCTTTGTTAATCCCTCTATTTTCTCACTTGTCTATCATTTTTGTGCCACTAGCCAAGGAGAACATACAGTCGTATCATCTTTCCAACCCAACCATGTTTTTGTCTTGATAAACCAACCCTCCAATGGAACAACAAAATCGAAATAATAAAAAAACAAACCATTCCAAACTTGAGGTGGCCTAGATCTTCCCCTTAGCAGTCAAGTGCAGACTTTAGTACCAACACATGGCGTGGAAGAGTCTATTAGAACACTAGGAACAAAAAAAGGGAAACCTAAGTTGGAATCAAACTAGGATGGTGATTATCATGTGAAAGTTGATCAATAGTTAAAATTCTTCCATTGTGAGGGAAATCCATGTCCAAGAAGCATATTAAAGTATAACTATCCTAGCACTACTAACAGATCGATTATAAAATTATTCCTACTTAACGTGATAGGAAACTAATAAATAATCCCCAGACATACACTAGGTTTTCTATCGAAATCCAACAACTCCCTAGTAGTTAACACAAGCTTGGGAGGACCTAAATATTTACAAGACGAGGAGGATAAAATACTTGTAGAGGATCCTTTATCTACAATACATTGAGGAACAAATTTCAACATAGGTTCAACCAAAACCATTGTCTAGAAAGGTGCAGAAGAAGGAAGCAAAGGCTCTACAAGATCATTTGAATCAAAGGAAACTGTCCTATGACTTGGAGGGAGCATACTCGAAGAGAGTGTAATTCCCCCTTCTTCGGAAGTTATTGAACTAGAAATTCTAAAGAACTAGTTGAAAGATGCATCACTCCTTGAAAGAAGAGTGGGATCAACCGAATATTGTGTTGGCTAGAACACTTTGGAATATTTGTTACTCTCCAAGAGAAGAGTGGGATCAGTTGAAGATTGCATTAACACAACTTCTTCCTCAACCATTGGTTGAATAGGATTCAAAACAACATGGTCAATATATGCATCACCACCCAAAACATGACTGGTATCAGCAGAAGATGGGATCGACACAATCACTTCATCAACCAACGATTAATTAGACTGTTTGGAAACTAAATATGACACATAAATAGAAGGTCCTTCAGACAAGGAACATGCTCTTCATACCACAAAAATGATAGGGAAAAAATTATGAAGGTTATCTCCTTTGAAAATATTACAAGGGAACTTGGGAGTAAGTCCTATACATATAGGCTTCTCAACCATATCAATTCCCCCAACATGACTTGCAGTGGTTGGTTTCTTGTCTTCAACATGACTCGTAGAGGTTGGTGATTTTACACAATATGGCTAGTAGTGACTGGAATGTTTCTCCCAACATGACTCATAGAGGCTAGTTTCTTTCCCTTAGCATGACTAGCGGAGGTCAGAAACACATCTCCAATGTGACTAGCATAGGTTGGCGGAAGGTCCCCAACATGACTAGCAGAGGTTGGTGATCTCTTTTTATTGCTTCTCCTCTTCCTATTCCTTTTATACTTATGGTTACTAGTAGAAATACTTCCACCATAAGAGGGAGAAGGAGGAGTAAACATTGTAGATACAAAAGGTAAAGGATCAACATCCATACAATTACCATGACATAAATTTCTTATCTGAGAATCGTCAAGAGAATTCAGGACATTCATAGAGGTAAAAAACAAAACCGGTAGTCCTACATTCAACCTAGGAATGTTCAATGTGGCCATCAAGGGGGAACCAATGTTTCCAAAGTATGGAAAAGCATAAGAATCCCCTTGGGCAGGGGTCCCTTGATTGGTATCCTTAATAACTTTGGCCATGAATTTCTTATGCATAGGTTCTCCCCTTGCAGGATTGTTCATGTCCATAAAAGTATCACACATCAACTTTGATGAACCAATGGCATAAAAAGCCTCACCTTCTATGAGGTGGCTCCACACTTTGAACGGAAAAACTAGGGGTCCTTCTTGACTAGGGAAGTGTTTTTTCAACCACCCTGAATCATTGATATGTAAGAGGGTGTACTGAAACAACCTAAGGGAAACAATGCAAATAATCACTCAACTAAAAATTCCTAAGAGAAACATCGCAAGTAAATAACTTATCCAAAAGTTCATTCTAGGTGGATGAGGTCTTGATTCCAAAGAAATGAAAAAGTGGAAAGGGACCTTTTGGATGAAGGTAATGGTTGATTAAGCACAGTGAAATAGTTAACGAAGGAGTGAGAAGTAGTTATCTAGACCTCCACCAACCAACATTATCTAGTGAAAGTACCCATGCTTCGTGAGGTACCCTCTGGAAACACTGAAAAGTGTGATATGAAATCCTCCCCACGTAAAATGAAAAAACCCCACAATCACCTATGACATCCCTAGGAAAAGAAACTAAGGTCACCAACTCGCATTCACCATCCGTGGGTACAATTGACAGTCGAGATCAAACATATGGTTAGGGTAACTAAGCCTTAAACTCTTCTAGAGGACTGACACTGGGTGGGTCAGTATCACTTCAGAAAAATCCCCCAATATATGATCTCTCCACTATGCCCAGTTAAGCTTTGGAGGAGATATGGATTTCCTTTACATGACCTCGTGTTTGACTCTTATCTTAGAGGAGCTTCATGTCTATACTTGTACAATAGCTGGATTGGAGACTCTCCCTACCTCAGACTCCTATGTTTGTTTTCTATCCTTGAAGAAATTAACTGTCCAACCTAAACTAGTGTCATAAAACTAAAATTATTTGTGAACCCTATAAATAAAATCTAGTACATTTTAAGTTTAACATTCATTTTAGAGGGTTTTTTTACTCAAAGGGTATGGAGTGAAATTGATGTTGTTTGAGACTCTTGCAAAAAATGAAACTTATGAGAACACTGACAAAGAAAAGTTTACACTAATTATTCAATGAAAAAGAGTTTTAAAAAAGAAAATGCATGAACAATCCTTCAAACCTTGAAATACAAAATTTTCCTATGCAAACATCTTTTTGTTTTTCAAATAACAATGCAAAGAATGCAAATAAAGAAAGATACCTAACTAGCAAAAAACTTTTTTCTTTTTTGTTTTCTTTTTATTTCTACCAAAGAAAACAACATTCCTAAAGACTTGAGTGTTATAAGAAAATTGTTTTCTTGAAAAGTTCAAAGATAAGGGAACCAGAGAAAAATGACCAGCAAACAAGTAGTTTTGTCTTTTATGTTACTAAAAGAAATGAAATTCAAATGAGATGCAATTTTTCTTTTTCTTTTATGAACACATGGAAGAAGGTAAAGAAAAAGAAATACAATAGTCAAGAATCACTAAAACACATCAATAAAATTGGAAATGCATCTCATCCACACATGAATGACCTTTCTATCAGCCTAAAGAACCTTATAACCAAAAGACTAACCTAATCAAAATAAATGTATTTTACATGATTTGAAATTTTTCATAGACTTAACACAACAATCAAAAGAAAAAGAAAACCCAACAGACTCAGATTGTACTGAAGAACCAACTATATCCTCCAAAACTAAGAGAAAGGCTTAAAAGTTCCAATTCTTACATAGATTTGTGACTATGTACACTATGACTAATGGAAATCCACAATCTATACAAAGTAAAATCATGGATATCTGTGACTCATAAAGGGACATAGTGTGGATGCACTAGTAAAACTTGAAAAATATAAAATCCAATCCAGAAGGAGGCTTCTAGAAACTTTGGACAACTTTTCTAGATGGAAAATTCTTTGAAAAGAAATCCTAGAAAATAGGAAGAGTTACAAAAGTCAAATACAACACAAGACACCCTAATACTGACCCAAACTATGATAAAGATGCCCAGTATGGTCACCAATTATGTTCCGAGTGTTAGAAAAATAGGACCGCAAATAAATAAAATAAAAAAATAATGCAGAAATAAAACATAGAAGATACACAATACAATAGAGACATAGATATAAATGGTTCACACAGTGTGGGCTACGTCCACCAGAGAAATTTCTAATTCCTTCCCTTTTATTATCTAGCAAAATGAACGGATACAACCTACAACACGCCCATTGTAACTTCCTCTTCTTTCTCTCACAGTCTCCTCCCTTAGAATACAATATTCACCATCACTTATAGCTGAAATACAATTCCCTCATAAAACAGGGTTTCCTTTTAGGGAAAAAATACCTAACATAACTTCTACCATCAGATTTGCGACTTTATAATGAATAGTCTAGATTGACTATGAAATTACAATATTTTACAAGGAAACTTTTCCCAAAATTTCTCTTCGGGGGAACTTCCCCCAAATCCCCTTCTAGGGGGTCTCCATTAATTTGTGTCGCCCCCCCTTGAAACCCCCTGATGATAGTAGTGGGGGAGAAATACCCCCCACATCCGCCCCTTCAAGAAATGGGATCCAAGCACGATTGAAACAAATCTTTGAATCAGGAAGATAATCAAGCTCAATAACCTAAAACAATATTTTTCCCCTATGACCTTGGGTCATGTCACAATAGAGAGAGACATATGTAAAATGTAGAAACCACCCTCACACAAAAATGGTATAGTAAAATAACTACTTTGAGGAGAGAAAGAGAGAAGGAGATACTTCACAACTTGTATCCTACATCTGATATCGATCCTCGCTTTCCACTTTTCATTGCAAAAGAAGACCAATTATATGATGTGTTGGAATGTTGTTCAATACTGGGAGGGGGGGCTTAATCAACATTACTTCTTTTTCTCAAAATTTAATTAATTCCTTATTAATTTATGAACCATAACAATTTATCAACAAGAATGTATATAACTCTTAATTTTTAATGTAACAATCATAAAAATTATATTTCATTTACACATTACAATTTGTGAGAGATGCCAATATCTCTTATTTTGAGCACCAACTCAATGAGACACCAATCCCCTGTTTTCCAAGAACCAACTTGAGGAAGCATCAACTCCCTATAGATTACGATTCAATCTGTAAAGGAATCCAATCCTAGGTTTTCAAGCACCAACTTGAATAAACTGCAACTCCATGTTTCAGGATTCAACTATAGAGGACTCCAATGCTCCCTTGATCCTCCCTTCCACCCTCACTTCATGTGAATGTTTCAAGTTCTTCCTTTCCACCCTCACTTCATGTGAATGTTTCAAGTTCTTCCTTGGACTCTATCTGTGTTTATAGTTTCTAAATTAGACCACATAGACACTTTCTTTTCACCATGATTTTATATTTATATATTGTTTCAATAGGTATGCCATTGTACCATTGTGTATTTTTCACATAACCATTGCACCTCTTCATTTAATTATAACAATATTGTTGTCATTTTTATTTTTTCATTAATACTTGATTTTTAATTTAAAAATATTCTAATCCCTCGTAATTTGTTCAACATTCATCCCTTCACTTTCCAAAAACCTTGTATCTATAATGGAATGGATGGGTGCTCAACTCTATTTTTCTATTGTTGTAACTATTTTCATCAAAACTCTGACCCTAAGGATTCAACTAGATTCAAATTCTGAATTATTAATAAGGTTCTTCGAGTTCCTTTTTACAATAATAAAGTTCTTCTTTTATTTATTTTATAAATTATTCATAAATGCCTTTCAATGAATCCTTAATTTTTCATAGGATCAGATTCGATTTTTTGTTGCTTGTCTGGTGCATTTCCTGTAACTAATTTAAAGGATAGGTTCCCTCTTTTCCCATAGGACCAAAAATGTTGTGACCATCAACTAACCAAAAAGAGCACAAAACTTGTTACTTTGGACCAAAAACACCCTTTTCATTTCACCAAATGACCATATGCTATGACCAAGTGTTAACCCGGTTAGCACCTTAACTCTTCACTTCTTCATATTTTCCTTATAACCCTGGACCATGACCGAGGGAGAATACATATGAGGATTAATTTTTTGTTTAGACAAACAAATGGACTAGACTTGATCACTGATTGAGTGGATGATCCATAACCTTTTTTTCATTTGAAACATGTACACTAAATAAATCTAATCCAAAAACGCAATAGAACTTAGCAATGACACGTGGATTATCAATTTTTTTATAAAATGATTTTTGTGTCTGCTCTCCTAACTTATCCTTTGTGCTATTCCAAGAACGAGTTATATTAGGGTATGATCGTGCTCTCATTTTTATCCAATGATCAATGGTCAAACATCATCGTTCTTCTTCATTCACTATCGATTCTCGCAACTTTCACACCTATAATGATTAGAGCATCAATCATTATAGTACAAGAAGAAATAGAATCTCGGATAGATTTGAATCATGCCTCTTTTGATCCTTGTATATATATTTTCAAAATGACTAGGTGATCAATGCCTATTTGGTATCTTCTTAATCCTTCATGTGTGTTCTTTTTATGGGATTATTCTAAGTGTATTAGTTTTCCTGGATGCCTAAATATTTGACTAAGGGACCTTCCACCCACCAACCATCCAATAACTAATATTATGTAAAATTTATTTTTTTAGAGGAGTTATGTCAAACCTCTTTTTATCCTACCCTTTATGAAAAGGAGGAGAAGGAGATCTAAATGAGGAGAAAACAATACAGATATGCTTTGAATTTTAAACTTTGAAGTTCAATTCATGTTGTTTTGATTTATCAAGTAACCTGATAGAAGTCTGTAATGGAATTATGGCTTATGGCAGTTGGATTATGGAAGAAGACAAGCATTACTGTAAAAATAAGTCTGATTAGGACTCTTTAGACTATGTAGACCAGGTGGGGTTAGGTTTGTACTAGTTGTACATTTTAAAGGAATAATTTTGAAAGCAACACGTTCATTGAAGTTGCCTAAGATTCTGTATTTGTTGTATCATTGAAGATCAATATGTTTAATAAATAATTTTATACAGTACTTTTTATATCCTTGTTGAGAGAGTGCATGAAAATTTTATATGCACAATTTTGATGATGATGACCACAATATTGACCTCGTTTTGACATCAAATACACACCATATCCAACACTTTGTTTCAATCACAATACCATATTAGCCACTAATAATGGTGACCATATTGATCCTATTTGCATCAATGCCAACATCGTAAACCATCTTTGAGATAATTGAAAACACCTAACACTATGTCTGACACTCTCCCCCTTTGGAATTGATGGCAACAAAGTAAAACCCCTTTCCAATTAAATTGTTTTTTTTGTTTCTTCTCCACCTTTGAAAAAATGGCAGAAGGGATGTTTCTTTTCTCCCCCTAAGGTTATACTCCCCCTGCTCATGTACTCATTCTCTGATGAAGCTTGTGCAATTCAATTAGATATGGAGATTCCCAATTTTTGTCTAAGTTATTCAAAAGTACTCATGGGTAAAGGTTTTATGAATATATCTACAATTCACTATTTAGTATGTACATATTCTACTTTAAAAATATTTTGAGACACTTATTCCGTTAAAAAATGAAATTTAATTTGGATATTCTTATCTTTTTAGTGCATAACAATATTCTTAGAAATTTTAATAGCATTGGTATTGTCACAGTTCATAAGAACTAGATGATCATACTTTATATGTAAGTATTCTAGGGTTTTCTTCATCCAAATTACTTGAGTGCAGCAGGATGTAGTAACAATATATTCAAGTTATGATGTAGATAGTGATAGGGAGGGTTGATTTTTATTTAGCCATGGCACAAGACATTTTCCTAGCAATAATTCTCCTCCACTAGTGCTCTTTCTGTCATCAATACTTCATGCCCAATCTGCATTAGTATATGTAGTTAAAGTGAGGTCTTCTCCTTTTGGATACCATAATCCAAAATGCAAGGTGTTCTTGAGATTTCTAAAAATCCTTTTAACTTCCTTAATATTTTTTTCTTTGGGTGTATATTGAAATCTGGACACTACTCCTACAAATTGCATGATCTCTACTGTTGTTGATGTCGCATATAATAAGATACAAATCATTGATATATACATGGTTTGGTCTACTTCTAGTTATTCATTATCTTTTCTTGGTTTGCATCCTGTAATCATAGGAGTGCTCATAGGTTTACAATCTTCCATTTGAATTTTCTTCAACATTTCTTTAATGTATTTGGTCTAAGATATGAATATTCCTTTGTCTAATTGTGAAACTTGTAATCCTAGGAATAATGTAAGTTCACCAACCATTGGCATCTCAAATTCCTTTTTCATTTCTATAGAATTTTTTTTTTTTAGAGAATTTAGATTGCCTCCAAAGATGATATCATCCACATGTACTACAACAATAATCATATTCTAATTTTCAATTTTAATGTAAAGATTGTTCTCTGTAGCTCCTATTTTTTATCCTTGTTCTTGCAAATGATTATCAAGACATGAAAACCATGTTTTGGGAGCTTGTTTGAGACCATACAATGCTTTATTTAATTTGAAAACATCATCTTTATTTTATGATAACATAAATCCTTTAGGTTGTTCTATATAAACTTCTTCTTCCAAAATTCCATTTAAGAAAGCAGATTTGACATCCATTTGATATATTTTAAAGCTTTTAAAACATACAAATGCAAAACAATTTGTGATAGATTCTAATATGTCTACTCTTGAAAATGTTTCCTCAAATTCAATTCCTTCTACTTGACCATACCATTTACACACCAATCTTACTTAATTCCTTATAACTTGACCTTCTTCATTAACTTTATTTCTAAAAATCCACTTGGCCCCTACCACTTTTTTGTCTTTTGGTCTTGGGACAAGCTCCCAGGTCTGACTTTGATCTATTTGATCAAGCTCTTCATTCATGGATTTAATCCAATTTTCATATTTTTTGGCCTCTGCAAATGTTTTGGGTTCTATTAGGGAGAGCATTGCTTATTCTTATTCATATGTTAGCCTTCTTATTGTTTCAACTCCACACTTTTTTGCCTATGATTTGACTTTCAAGATGATCTCTTTGTACTCTTTTTTATGGTGCTTTTGAATCTTGTCTTGGTGATGCTTCCTCTTTTTTTCTTCTTGACTTTTTTTTCCTTCTTCTTGTATTTCTTTATTTTCTTCATCGTCATCATCATCATTTCTTCTTATTTCATCAACTTGTGAATTATCTTGAGATTCAATTATTCTTGTTTTTAGATCACCCACTTTTACATTTTCACTTTCAACAATTTTGTGCAATCTCAGATTGTAGCATATATAGGCCTTTTTATTGGATGAGTAACCAAGAAATATACCATCATGTGATTTGGAATCAAATTTTCCTAGGTTATTAGCATATCTTTTTATATAGTATTTTCTCCCAAAGACTCTGAAGTATTTGATTGATGTTGCTCTTCCAAACCACGACTTATATGGTTTATTTTCATGGTTGACCCTAAGTTGTGCTTTGTTAAGTATGTATATTGTTGTATAAATTGCTTCTCTCCAATATATATCTAGGATTTTGGCTTCATCTAACATAGTTCTGGTTGTTTCTTGAACAATTCTATTTTTCCTTTCAACAACTCCATTTTGTCGAGGAGTTCTTGGAGATGAAAAGTTACTTTTAATTCCATGAGATTCACAAGACTCATTGAACTCATTTGAAGTAAATTCTCCTCCATTGTCTCATCTTAGGCACTTGATTTTGAGATCAATCTCATTTTCAACATGTGATTTGAAGATTTTAAATTTTTCTAATGCTTTTGATTTCTCCTTAAGAAAGGATACCCAAGTCATCCTTGTATATTCATCAATGAATAAAATGAAGTATTGTTTACCTTGTATGATTTTAGGTATTTTTGGTCCACATAGGTCACTGTGAACAAGTTATAATGGTTTTGATGTAGAGTATTCTTTTGTCTTCAATCTTACTCATGTCTTCTTTCCATGTTGGTAGTGCCTACAAACAGAGTTTGAAGATTTTATAATCTTCGACATGTCTTTCACAACTTCCTTCTTACTAACTTTTATCAAGTTGTCAAAGATTATGTGTCCCATTATTTTTTTCCATAACCAACTTTCATCTATTTGGCCCATGAAACATTTTTCTTCTTCTTCAATGTTTAAGATATAAACACTGCTTGGTGTCCTTGGTGAAACAACCACTAATTTTCTTGAGTCTAGTTTTATAATTTTACATTTTTGAAATTCAAATATGAGTATGTTCCCTTGATCACATGTTTGGATCACACTAAGGAGATTAGGCTTCAAATTTTCAATTAATAGAAAATTTTATGCTTTAGATCCATTATTTCTTAGGCTGGTTGTACCCTTTTCAAGTATATTGATAGAGACAATATATCCAAATGTAACACTTCCTTTTTATTTCCTTTTTAGACCAATGAATTTGTCTTGATCTCCAGTCATATGCTTTGAACATCCACTATCAACATACAATTGACTCATTTTATCTTTAGTATATAAGGATACCTTACACTCTATTTCCTTTTCTTCCATTTGTTTTTATTTCCATGTCTTCTTATGCTTTTCTTCTTGAATTTTGAAAGTTTTTATGGGATTCTTTGGTAGTCTATAGTCACTAGCTTTGTGACCATAATTGTTGCATTTTTGGAATTCAACATTGTAATTTTGCAGTGGAGAGAATGAATTATAGTTTATGTTCTCTTGATTATTATTATTCTTGTTGTTATTATAACCATATATCTGAACACTTTAATGATTTTATTTTTCATAAGCTCTACAATGTAATGCTTTATGCCCAAAATTATTGCAAGAGAAACACTAGCCAAGAAAGAGATGTTGATACCTCTTTGGGAGATTTCTTCTTATAGTTGTATTCCTTCTATATTAATTTTCTTTTCAAGGGAGAGAATATTTTTGTTGATTAAAATTAGTCTTTATTTTGCTTTCTTCCTTTTTGAAAGAGGTTTGAAGGGAAGTTGCATAACTTTTTGGATCTTTATCAGTTTGTTGAGATGTAGAGTTAGATCCTTTTTTAGACTCCTTTTGATCAGAACCCAGTTCCGACTTCTTTGATTGTTAAGAATATCATCCAAGATTCTTGATCTATTTTCAAATTTTGATTGGTTGTTTCCTTTCTCAAGTTCTCTTTCTAGAAAAAACATTTTCATCCTCTAGCTTTTCACAGTCTAGTTGTTTTTCATTGAGTTGTTTACTTATGACCTCTTCAATTATTTTTTCTTCTTGGAATTGAGTCTTTAAGTCAATAATGATTTTTTCTGATTCCTTGATGGTTATTGAAACTTCCTTTTCTCTTGATTTTTTTTCCCTTAATATTCTAATAGTTGTTCTCTTAATGATTTTTTCTTGTTTTTATATTTTGTCAGTTCTTCAAGAGCACTAGTAAGTTCTCCTTCAGGCTATACTTATCGTTCAACTTCTAAGTTTTATTCATTATTATTAGCAACATTATTTTTAGTTTTTATGCCCATAAATAAAAATTTTGTCTCGTCATCTTCACTCATGCCAGATGAACTATTGTCTTCTTTGGAGTAGAAGTTTTTCTTTTTCTTGAATAATTTATTCTTTTTTTCTAGCTTTTCTCTTCTGAAGTTCTTTATGGTTATAGGTATCTTCATCATCATTATCTACCTGCTTGGGATTGGGACATTTAGAGGCAAAATTCCCAACTTTTCCACAGTTGAATCACTTGAAGGGTAAATTTCCTTTATATTTCCAAAACCCTTTCCGGAGTTTCCTTATAAAATTGGCCTCTTCTTCATTTTTTATGTCTAAGTGATTTTTATTTGGACATTCTCATGGTTCTTTGTTTATTTTGATGATGTCATGGTTGTTTCCCTTTTTTATGACTTTTCTTGCACAATTCTCATTTCATAGTCTATAAGAATCCCATGAAGTTCATCCATTGTAAGTTTTTCAAGGTATTCTTGATCTTCCAAGGTAGATAACTTGGCATAATATCTCATTGGTAATGATATAAACACCTTTTGGAAAATAATTTTGTCTTTTAACTCTTCTCCCAATGTTCTGATTGAATTGACTATTTCATCTACTCTTTGAAAATATTCTACAATGTTTTCTTCCTCTTTCATCTTCAAACTCTCAAACCTCCCTCTGTATGTTTGAATTTTTTATTGTTAACTTTTCCATCTCCTTCATAGATTATTTTAAGTTTTTCCCAAATTTCTTTTGTTGATTTACAATGCATCACTTTTACAAATATGGGGTTTTCTAATCCATTGTTGATTTACAATGCATCACTTTTACAAATATGGGGTTTTCTAATCCAGCTATAATTGCATTAATAACCCTTGAATTAACATTGCAGAGTTTATTTCCAGCAGCATCTGAATGTGCAATAGTTGGTGCAATGTAACCATTTACCACACATGTTCAAACATCACATCCAAGAACCATCATATAACTTTTTATCCTTATACTCCAAAATGCATAATCATTTCCTCTAAACAATGGTGCTGAGTTGGAGGACATTCCTTCATGTTGATCCATTGGATTTCTCATAATATTCCTTCAAGTGGTTAGATTTTTGTGAAGGAACCCACTCTGATACCAATTTTTGGAATGTTGTTAAATACTAAGAGGGGGGGGGGGGGAATCAAGATTGAATATTTTCCAATTTTTGGAATGTTGTTAAATACTAAGAGGGGGGGGGGTGAATCAAGATTGAATATTTTTCTCAAAATTAAATTAATTATTTATTAATGTATAAACCATAACAATTTATCAACAAGAATGTGTAGAACTCTGAATTATAAATATAACGATCATAAAATTTATATTTCATTTACAAGTTATAGTGTGTAAGAGACACCAATCTCTCTTCTTTTTAGCACCAACTCAAGGAGACACAAATCCCCTATTTTCCAAGCACTAACTTGAGGAAGCACCAACTCCATATACATCAAACTCTGACCTGTAAAGGAATCCAATCCTCTGTTTTCAAGAACCAACTTGAGCAGGGAAAATTTTAGGGGATATATATCGCCCATGGTATACGTTTCCATGTTTTTTCAAAAAAATGATTCACCAATTCCCATTTTTTATAAAACTGGTTCACCCAAATTCTATAGAATAAAATTATTTTACCTGAAAAATAGCCCAAATTTTATAAAAAAATATACAAAATCCTTATAAATTTGAATATTTTTAAAAAAATATCGCCAAACATTTTA
>CBVK0103077861.1:0-12530 GCA_900067695.1 Picea abies
AAAGTTATTCAATGGCTTACCAACCTTGTCGTTGTTCTGTTACACTACTCTGCTCTGTCTGCATCCGTGTCTTCTGCATGCCCCTTGTACTTTTTGTTCTTCTGCCTTTTATACTCTCTGCACCATATCCCTTCAATGCAGCCTTCCTCTACTATGCATTTCTACACCTGACCTCTGCCTCCTTTCTCACACTTGAATCCTTCCCCACGACAACAACCCTCATCGCTTCTTTGTTCAACATTCTTATAGTCCCTATGCTCCTTGTGCATGCAATATTTTCCATGCCTTTACATGCTCACACCGCGCCAAATCTCCTGCACATCTCGAGTGATTTTCCTGATCATCGCAACTCTTCAACTTCTCTTGTGGTTCCCGCCACGCGTTCAGCATCATTGGGTGTTCTGCTGAGATTCCTCAACCTCTCTGGCAATTGAGACTCCTCGTCTTCTCTGGCACAGTCAAGCTTATGCCTTATGTTTCAGTTATAGACTTCAACGCTCATCCATCTGTCAATCCCCCTAAAAATCGTCTTGCTTCACTGGACGAAGCTTAGATACTCTTCATCTCCTCTGGTGATCACACAGAGGTCTCTTGGAATTCTCTGGCAGAGACCATCAATGGTTTCTAGCAGTTAAACTGCAACGTGCTACAGTATCCCTCCGATCTTGTTCAAATTCACCTACACCGTTGGATTGATTCCAAGGGATCTTGCATTCATTTCGACAGTTCGACATTTGTGTGACCATGTGCCTCGACATTCCTAGTCACGATCCCCGAAAAGGAGCTTGGTTTCTCTAGCTCTTTCCTCCATCTCCCGCTGATGTGACCAAGGGTTGTGACCAAAGCCTTATGCAAAAGGTGCTTTTGCGATTTTGCATTTTGTGAATTTGGAGATGAGGCATCTCGACTCTCCAAGTCACAATCCCTGAAAAGGAGATTGGTTTCTCTAGCTCTTTCCTCCATCTCCCGCTAATGTGACCAAGGGCTATGACCACATCCTTATGCAAAAGGAACTTTCGCGATTTTTCATTTCGTGAATCTAGAGATGAGGCATCTTGACTCTCCAAGTCACGATCCCTGAAACCCCGAAATGGCATGGAATCAATGGTCCTGATCAACACTTGATCTAACGGCTCAGATCATTTCGTGATTTTGCATATCACGATTTAAACATTCTTGATGTTCAGTGTTCTTGTCACTATAAAGTCCCGATCCATGAAACTCTGAAATGGGGTCGGATCAATGGTTCAGATCACATCTTGATCTGATGGCTACGATTAAGTCATGATTTTGCATATCGGGATTTCAGGATTCCTGTGGTTATTATTATTTGACATCTCCAACTCTCGATCCACGAAACTCCGAAATGGACTGGGATCAATGGCCCAGATCAAACCTTGATCTGACGGCTCATATTAAGTTGCGATACCGCATATCACAATTTCGGGATTCTTGTGGTTATTATTCTTTGACATCTCCAACTCTCGATCCGCAAAACTCTGAAATGGACTGGGATCAACGGTCCAGATCAAACCTTGATCTGACGGCTCATATTAAGTCGTGATTCCACATATCGCGATTTCAAGAGGTTAGGGAACCCTGTTCCTTTGACTCTCCATTCAGCGAACTAACGATCTTTCCCCACGTGTGTTGTCTGATGATGGACGGTCCTCCTTCTTTCGGGATTTTGTGAGCCCGCTACTCCTTGCACTTTAAAGAACATGTAGGTTCTCATTGATTCGATGATGGTCAGATCCCACACTTGGATTTAATGCCTGAGATCTATCCTCCTCTTCAGTGCGCTCTTCTTGTCTACATTGAGAACTGACAGCCATCGGGAATTCTGAATTGTTGATCCAATGATCACGGTTGTTGCTCTTCCCCAATTATCACTACCTTGTTGATCATCATTGTTGTACTCAAGCCATCATCACTACTGTACTTGCCATCAATGACAAGCATACGCTGCCTGTAAAACATGCCAACAGTGGTGTGGTGTCGACTGTGACTTCACTTTGTCGAGGAGAGCCCTCAGGTGTACTTGTAGTCAAGGGTTGAGAACGTTCCAGATGCTCTGGAGATAAACCCTACATTCTACGTGAACGACATGGAGGAGCTATTGTAAACGAGTGACAAACTTCACGAAGAAAATCAGATGGTCAACTTTGGTAAACAAACAACACGCGCTAGTAAACAAAATATAGGAAGCAACACCAAGCAAACAAGACCTCTAATTCTGAAGTCACTAGTTGGTGATGAAATCCAATGTTGCAACAATCGAGACGAGAAGGGGTTGGGCTAGGGTGGAAAATTTACGCTGACGACCTGTTTAACAGATTTACACCCTGATGCAAGCTCCCACACATAATTGTGGGTATACCCTCCAAGGAGCCCAAGTGAGTTTGGTCAACGTCAATTCCTGGTACCGTGAAGACTTTCCCCTTCACAGTCACTTCATGTAAGAACCTAGAGAGATAGGCCACTAAGGTTACCACCAACAATAATAAAGCCTGGGGGGACAGTCGACAGTCCAATCCACACGCAAGGGCAGGGTATCTAGCCCGAAATCAACTCAAAAGGCTTCCACTCATCATTGTGGGTATACCTCGGAGTGATCCCCATAATACGTGCAATCTCTACACTGATATCAACAAAGCAGGGTGAGTAACTCTGTCAATATCAATACGACCTCGTGTTTGACCCTTGTGTGAGAAGGGCTTCCCAAGACAAGATGTTGCAAATGGAATTTAACACTCCCTAACACAAGATGCTATTGTGTGTTTTGTGCTTTGGAGAGTGTATCTCTCTTCCTACTCCAAAGCGTTATCCTAGCTAAATGTTGGTGTAGTAGAGCCCTAGAAAAGAGTTACTAGGTAAATTTTACAATTGCGCAGTGTTATTAAGAGTTATTGTTTACTCAAAGGAAATGGAGATGAAACTTATGTTGTATGACTCTAACCCAATGATGCATGGATGAGAATGAAAAATATATCAATTTTTGTTCAATGAATCCTATGTATGGGAGGGAGAGAGAATTTTTCCGGATCAAACTGTGAACTACAAAACACAATTTCCTTTAAAATGCAAATGCAACAAATCACGCATCAATAACAATTCTCTATTGTTTCTTTTTCAATAATTTCAACAATTGATTTTCAATGTTTTCGAAAACGAAAAGGATTTTTGAAAGAAAAACGTTTGTTCACTTTTCAAAAAGGACCTACACCCTGATGGTGAGAGTGCAGAAAATCAAAAATCAATGAACAAGCAATGATAAAAAAAACCAAACCATTCTTTCAATGAAAACAAAAATAAGAAGCAAACCAATCTAGTCTTTCCAATCGCATAAGAAAAGTGATCTTTCAAACAATAAGCAAATGATAAAGACCAAGAAACTCAACTTTCAACTGATCGTCGATCCTTAACCAAACAAGCACACTCAGATTCCAAAATCAGAGAGTATAGCTATGCCAAGAAAAGTCAAGAAACGAAAGTCAAGACAGAAGTGACAAGAAGAGCCTTTGAAATCCTAAGACTGTTCATGCATGAAAACGATGACAAGAAAGACACTAATCAATGGTCCAGGAAACTCTTATGAGTCACCTAGACTGATCTGGGCAGTTGAAGATGCCAAAACTCAAATCCAAAAGTTTGAAAAAATGAGTTCGTAGGCTAGCAATATTACATAGTGCGATAATTAGTGATTCTCGTAGGTGGCCCTTGAGAAAAGTGAAAGAACCTCACACTGAACCCAAAGACAGGGTGCGAACTCAGTATTTTCTCACAGGCTACTGTGGAGTGCAGTGCGAGAACCTCTGAAACCAAAAAAAATTTTGGAAAAAGACACAAAATTTAAAGAGGCCTCTGGACCTAGAGGGTCTATCAGGGTATCCTGAAGACTCGAAGATTGATATGAAAGGAGAAAAGTAAAACAAGAGAAAATGGCCACGAAAAAATACCAAAAGACACAAAGAAAATGGGATGGTTCCCTAGTGGACTCACCATTTTTGGTATCAGACTAATCGGTAGGTGCAGACACTAACAGATCTCCCTAGATCCACCTGGATCTAGAAAAAAACAGGACAGGACATGACTCTTTCCCTAAGTTTTGACCATTGAATTAGCTAGTAGGAAGGAATAAGTAACATACCTTAGTATCGCTTCCCAAGGTCTCTGTTGCTCCCGCTTCGCTCTGGTGCTCTCATGAGGTCAAGACCAAAACAACACAAACCAACCAAAGTGAAGATAGCAAAATATATTCAACTGTCAATTTATGTGTATGATCAAGGAATTACACAATAAACTGAGAATAGCTTTATGGGAAAGAGACATGCCACTGTATCATATTGATTGAAAGTAAAGATTACAACCTGATTTCCTTGATGTCACAAGCTTCCTTTCTATGGCTCTTGGCTCCAACACACACACTTGCTCAATCCTTGTATGAAGAAGATCAAAACCTTTTGATAGACTTGCTAGGGTCTCCAAGCTCCTGTTCAAGCTAAGTCCTTCACACAATTCTTTCACCAATTCTCCAATGAATCTTTCTTAACCTAGGAGAGAATGAGATGGTTAGTTAGATAAGAATGATCCCACAATATTAGGGAATCCAGTATAAAGATAACCATTTGAATGCCAACCCATTCTTCTAGAAGATTCCCTTCTAGAAACATCGAGAATTCATCTTTTTCCATTCTTTAGAGAAGGTTCGCACCCTAGATATGTTACACAGTGCGAGAAGTTCACACCCCATCTTAAGGCAGCCTGCGAGAATGTGTCATTCTCGCACCCTGGGATACTAGCAGCCTGCGAACTCTCTTCAAAAATGAGTTTTCTGGGAAGAGATGAACATAACTTTTCTCAGGAGAAAGTTCTTCTGAAGATCCTAAATACACCAACATCAATACATCATCATGATGACCAAAATCATGGGTAACAATCCCTAAAAGTAGGGATAACATCTGGATCCAACTTGGGGACATGTGTTCACTGTAGAGTGCATGAGAACCTCAACATCTCTGGAATAACCTATAACCTGCTCGATCTCAATAGAAACTATTAGTAATCGTTTGGGGTGGTGATATCACCCTCATCTCATATATATATAAGTGAAAGCAAACATATGTACAAGTGTGAAAGCAAACTACTCTAGCATGAAATGCAAATGGTATATACAATGAATGCAAATTCCTACTTACCTGTACTTACCTGTTAGATGGATGTTAGGTGTAGTCAAATGACCAGTGAAACCAATCCAGCAATGTCCCACAATACCTATCTTTGTGCTTGATCAGAAACCAAAAAAATGATAAGTTAAGGACAAGAATAACATGGGTTATTGAATGTATAGTATCATTGGAAATCATAAAGTATAACTCATGGAGGTGGGTGGGAGGGATAAAATCATGCCAAGTCAATCTCTAAGGAAAAGGCTCAATCCACTTCAGGAAGGGATCGTGAAAATTCAAAGGTTCAGAACACTAACTCAAAAGGTCTGCAAGCTGGCTACCTAGGACGTTTTCATAATCTAAAACCTAAGAAGGGATTGACAAGGATCTAGTAGATGACTGGAAAAATATCAAGGGAAAGTTGAAAAACTGAGATGACAGACTTAAACTTGTAGTGTTCAACCAACCCTTAGATTCTAGGGTTTGTCCCATAGGAAACTCAATATCAAAAACATACTTCCCAACTACACCTCTAGAGACACAACAAAGTAAAGTAATCAGAGGTGGCTGGGGAAAGTTGTCACAAGGATTCTTCTTCAAGAAAACAAGGTCCTTACTCCTATTAAGACCTGAGCACGATGGTGGTTGACAATCATCTTCATGGAAAGAATCCAAGTGCTCAGAGGAGTACTCATCAAAGACCTCAAGGTAAGACTAAAAATCATCAGGGAAACATGGTACTAGGTCAACCTTGGGTGTTTGGAAAGCATCGGTAATCATATCATTTCCTTGTTGCCACTGGTCAAAATCAAGAGTAACCTGTTGTGATATCTGTAAATGCAACACTTGGAAATGAGTCTCAATGTCGTAAATGGAGTCTGTATCATAACCAACTACAACCCACTTACTTTCTTCAACATGTATGAAATAATCAATATCAACTCTGTCAGTATATGTATCATAACATGGAGGATTCAAAACAGTCAAAGGCTCATCCATCTCTTCCTCATTTCCCAAATCATAAATCAGGGAATCATCAAAAAATTTGAGAGGAGGGTAACTCACTATGTTTTTTTCTTCTTCCACAAGGGGAAGAGGCTCGTGGATGGATTCATCAGAAATAGGAGGGAACGTTGATATTTTGTCATCTTGTTTGGGTTCAGGCTCCTCAACTATTTCTTCAATAATATTTTGTTCTTGGAAAACTTCATCAAGATATTTTCCCTTAGCATCTTGTTGGTTGAAAACTTGTTCCCCTTCTTCTTGGAAATCAGCAATAAAGGCTCCAAGGGAGACTGGTTTTTCCAAACTATGAGTGTCTGAGGTATCTTTAGGGTCATCGATTTTGTTTCCTAGAGAGAAGATGTGTTTTCCCTCGGACGAAGAAATGTTTGTCTTGATTTGTATGGCCATGCTATAAGTTTCGTGGAGTGTTTTAGGCCTCTTCTTACTTAGGAGGAACCCTAAGTGCACCAAAAGTGCATTGATATAGATGTACGTGAGGTACTTTTCTTCAGGGGTATAGGTAGCAGGAATTTGGAATAGCAATATTTGAAACCTACCCTCGAAATCCCTAACAGTCTCATTCTCGGTTTGTCTTATACAATCGAGTTTCTTTAGTAACATTTGGACATCTTTCAATTTCATACCCCAGTTTCTAAGAAATATCACTTCTAACTGGTCCATAGATATGATGCTAGTAACAGGGAGATTATCATACCATTCTATAGCATTCCCATGAAGAGTGGTAGAGAAAAGTTTCATCACTAAATCCTCAACATCATCACTGACAGGATGGAGTTGGAAGAAGGACCCCAAATCAACCATATGATAACCAAGTCTTTCCCCATCATTACCAGTGAATCTAGGGAGCCATTTTTCGTACTTTAGGGGCATTTTTTTGGGGTATCCTGGGATTGTACTCATGTCTAAAGGTTTGAAGTTCCCCGGGTCCCATTGAGAAGTCATAGTTGACATCATCATAGGTGGAGTCACCAGATAATTTTCTTGAAATTATCAAAGAAATAAGGGAATCACCCTTAATGGAATCTTCAGGTAAGCTTGTAAGATAAATAATTTTTAGGCAAGGCTTACCAAAAAGTGTCGTCTTGAGGAGAATTGACTCAGTGTTCCTCGGCAACGGTGCCAAAATTTTATCACACAATTTGTAGTTGGAGTAAAGGACGGATGGAAAATGGTAAACTGGTGAAACTGAGACTATCCTACCACTGTCACCTCAATAGAATAGCTCTTTCTATTTAGGATGGTAGGACTAGGGGAGACATCAAAGAAGGAAAAGGATTAAAAGGCTAAGTGATATTTTCCCCCTCACAAGTCACCAGCGATTAGAAATTCCTGGCTAATCAGCCAATAAAGATAAATAATAACCAAAAAGTGTACCTTCCCAAGACAAAGCAACAAGGAAACTATACATGCGCCAAGATCACTTGCTTGGTTAGTACTTCATATAATCAGGGACCTATGATATGAAGAAATTTGATAGACAATATTGATGAAGCAAGTCAATGATGTACAATAGCAATGATTACAATATACATCACTTCTCAATAAATGCTAATGAAGCTTCATAATAAGCAATGGCAATTTATCATCAATGTAACAATACTAGAAGCAATGATTTAGCCAATCACTCAATTGATTTAAAGATAAATAAATGATGCAAGGTATAAGTATAACACAAGTAGATAATAGCAGAAAATAGGGTCAGTGAATGTTAGTCTAAGCTAGGGTTATAAGTAGTTAATGATTGTTCAAGAATATTTAGAAGTTGTGTGGGATCAAGGTACTCAACACAAGAAGTCTTGGATCAGTGCATTATTAGGGAAAATGGAGTCAAAAAGATGCAAATGTTGAAGGGTCGAAATGATAGTGATAGGGATAAAGACAAGAGGGTTAGATGTTGAATTGTTTCTAAGGCAAGGCCTCAACAATGAAACCCTAGGGGAGAAAGTCTCACGAAGGTGTAGAAACCCTAGGCCTTAGTGCTTTCTCCTCCTTCTTTAGCTCATTAACAAGATAAAAATGGCTAGCTTGAGTAATAAATGCTATGGCTAAGGACAAGAGATTTTAATGATGAAGTGTTGCTAAAGCAAGGCTTCATCAATCAAAACCTAGCAGAAAATAGCTCACTAAGGTGTAGAAACCCTAGGCCTTAGTGTGTTTTCCTCCTTCCTTAGCTCAATGACAAGAAAAAAATGGCTAGGCTAGAAGAGTAGAAGTAGAGTGTTTATATGGTAAGTCTCTATCTAACTTCAGAAAATCAAAATGGCTCTTAGCTTAACTTAGTAGGGACATGAAACAAGGACACCAACATGTGCTTGTCCCCTAGGGTTTAATCAAGAAAATTGTAATAACAAAATGCAAGTAAAAAATACCATAACCATTCAATAAAGAAGTGTTTTCATAAACTCACTTACATCCACCAAGAATTCATATATCCAAACCCTAGTTGCAAACCTTCCACCAAGAAAATGCCAAAATAGATAAGAAAGAGACTCCTTCATTAAGTGCGCATCAATTTTCAGCTAAAAACCCTAAAGGAGGGTGCAAATTTCATACCTCACCAAGTGGTGAGTGAAAGATGATGTTTAAAATGAGAGTTTTAGCTCTCTACTTATACAATAACAAGTGACCTTAAGAAAATATATTTCACCAAAAGGCCGACAAGGCCAAAATACCAAATAATATTTTTTTACATTAAATGTCATAAATTAAATCCTAATCAAGCTAAAGTGAAGATGTCATTCCCTTCCTAGCGTGACGTTAGCCCTTTTTAGGGCATCATTGGCCTCCTGGAGCAAAATTTTAGCCCTCCTTGGGCTTCTCCAAGCTGCCACGCATGCCATAACTTCCATAAATACCTCCCCAAAATGTCATCAATGTTGGATGACATCATAGTCATCCTGGGTGATGTCATGGTCCTTCCAAGGCCAACGTCCCAGTGGAGAGGGCACAACCCCCTGGGTAAGGCTCTGCCAAGGTGCCTCTGTGGAACGTTGTCCTCTTATTTGGTGCAAATCCCTTTGTCCTTTCTATGCCCTTTGTTGGGGTCTCAGCATTCATCTAGTGTGCTCTTCAGCCCCATGGAGGTCTGAACTAATCATCTCCCCATGTGTACCTGTCCAATATGGTACCTTTCCCTCAGGTATGATCCTGCACATCAATAGATACACCCTCCATGGGCTCATAAACCACAGGGATCATATCTATGTCAATCACATCCAATCATCAATTTTATTAAACATGTTCATAAAACCCATTTTACCCAGTTAAGTGTTGAAAGACATTATACAAATCTGCAAGGCAAGTTTGGAGGAAGTGACAGGGCATCCTATTGGGATAGTGTCCACTGGAAATGGGATGTTTCTGGAGGAGATAAAATCCAAGTTCTGTTAATGGATGAGGTGGATAAGGGATGTCCTGACAAGGGGTTCAGTGATAGCATGGAAATGCAAGGCTTACCTGTGGGTGTCTTTGTAGAAGGCGATCTCCACCTGTCCTGGATGCAAATGTTTCCAAGCACATTCATTCCTTTTATTCTTATTTCTTTATTGTTTTTTCTTTCAAGAAGCTAATCAAGGGACACTTCCTTGGCATGGTGACCAGTGGTGGCATTGTTACGCACAAGCACTTTCATGGAAGTGAAAAGGTTGGCTTGTGATGAGACCCCCTTTCTCTTGGCCATGCAACTAAGAGCCACTACCCTAGCATGGTAACCAGCTGCTAGTAGTGTCATACCACTAGATGCCTATGGACCTAATAGGTTGGCTCATGATGATGTTGGGTATGTGTCACAATGTTTGCATGAAGGCACTGGGCACGCAAGGGGGTTAGAGGGGGATAGAGCCCCCCGTGCGAGGGTCCGGGGGCAGCGCTCCCGGAAACAATTTTCTGCCTTGAGAAATGTGACACCTGCCTCGAGAAAGATGTCATGTATCGGCACATGGTTTTCGCCGATGGTTTTCTATTTTCGGTTAAGGAATTAGGGTTTTGGACTAATCCAGGTCATTGGGTTAGGGTTTTAGATGTCGTTGGCTCCTATATGTATATTGTATTGTAAACAATGTATTATAATGAATAATATAGAATATGTTGGTTTTCCCGGTTTGGGTTTCCAGGTGAAAAATCTCTGTGTAATGTTTTTATTTTTCATTGTATCTTTTCTGTTCTTTTTCTGAATATATGTTTGTAGTAGATATTTTACAAGGTTAGAATTTACATTTGGTATCAGGGCTTTATTGGCTTTAGGGGGATGCCTTTGTAGTCAAGGGTTTGTCTCGGGACTATGATAAGCCTTGTTACAATGGGAGATCTGCGGTATTTTTTTTCAGGTGAAAAGAAATGGCAAGCAATTCAAAGATGGAGATCGAGAAGTTTAATGGGAAAATTTTTGAGCTGTGGAAGCTCAAGATGGAAGATCTATGGGTGGATAGAGATCAGTGGATCATGGTAAATCTAGGTAATTCACCTACAAGAACTTCTGCAAATGACTGGAAAACGTTGGATCAGAAGGCAAAGAGCACAATCTGACTATGTCTCTTTGATTCAGTATACTAAATGTGTCAGAGGAAGCTACAGCCAAGGATTTATAGGAAAAGTTGGGGAAGTTGTTTTAGTCTAAGTCCCTGGTAAATAAACTATTCCTGAGAAAGAAGCTATATAACCTGAGGATAAGAGATGGAGACTCGGTGGAAGAGCATTTGAACACCTTCAATATTGTGGTAAGTTAGTTAGTATATGTTGCTATTAAAATTTAAGATGAAGATAAATGTATCAGTTTGTTGTGTTCTTTACCAGACTCATGGGATAGTCTAGTTGTGGCCATAGGTAGTAATACAGCTTCCTTGAAGTTTGAAGAAGTGGTCTCATCCTTATTATCGGAGGAGATGAGATGGAAGAATATGGAAGGACATAGCACAGATGCATTATTTGCAAGAGGATGTTCCTAGGAAAGAAATAGATCTAATTTCTCAAGTGGGATATCTAAGTCTAAGGGTAGATATAAATATCCCAAAATTTTTGTAAGGGTATGTTGGAGATTTGGAAATGAAGGGCACTACAAGAAGCAGTGTAGATCCAAAGTTGAGAAAAAGAATGGATCTAGAGAATCTTCTTCTACGGAAGAAAAGACCTCCAAGGAAGAAGGAGGGGACATGTACTTAGCCTCTTCAAGCACACATGCAGATCATGAGGCATGGTTGGTTGACTCTGGTGCATCCTTTCATATGATTCTCCACAGGGAGTGGTTCTACAAATATGCAAAGTATGATGGAGGTAATGTTTTCTTAGGTAATGATTCGACAACCAGAATCATAGGAAGAGGAAGGGTGAAGTTGAGGCTCATAGATGGAAGGATTAGAACACTTCCTAGCATTATGCACATCCCAGGTATGGCCATAAATTTGATTTATGTAATCAAAATGGAAAATGCAGGGGTAAAAACAATATTTGAAAAGGGAACTTGTAAGATGGTTCGAGGAGCAATGGTGTTGATGAAGGGAGTTCAGTTTGGAACTCTGTATAAGCTGCTAGGAATCACTATTAGTGATGGGTGTAATAGTTCCATTGTTCCTGGTATTGGAGTTGAATAAGAAATAAATCCTACAGTCTCTGGAGAAAAGGTTATGTTGTGGCATCAAAGACTGGGGCATATTGGAGAGAAGGGTCTTCGACTACTACATGGTAAAGGTATGGTTGAAGGTATGTCTAACTGCTCTCTGGATTTTTCTTTCTATGAACATTGTCTATATGGGAGGAAGAATCGGGTAAGATTCCCCTCTGGTGTAACGAGGGCAGAAGGAATTTTATAACTAGTTCACAATGATGTTTTTGGACCTGTGTCGATCCCATCATTGGGAAAATATATGTAATATGTCTCATTTATAGATGACTTCTCAAGGAAAACTTGGATATATTTTCTCAAGAAGAAATCTTAAGTCTTTGACAGGTTTAAAGATTTTAAGGCTCTTGTTGAGAATCAAACAGAGAAAAGAATTAAGGTGTTGAGGACAGATAATGGTGGAGAGTTCTACGGGAATGAATTTGAAGAATTATATAAGAAGTGCAGTATAGCAAGGCTGAAGACTACTCCATATACACCTTAATAGAATGGAGTTATAGAAAGGATGAACAGGACGCTGATGGAAAAAGCAAGGTGCATGCTCAGTGGTGTCGGGTTAGGGCAAGAATTCTCGGCAGAGGCAGTGGGTACTGCATGTTATCTAGTTAACAAATCACCCTCATCATCATTAGATGACATGACTCCACAAGAGGTATGGACTGGTAAGGAACCTTCTCTCACACATCTTAAGGTATTTGGATGCGATGCATATGTTCATGTTC
>CBVK0103077862.1:0-12043 GCA_900067695.1 Picea abies
GATGGTCTCAAAGGTTATAATCTTTGGAACCCAGAAACTAAGAAGGTAGTGTATAGCCGAGATGTGGTATTTAGAGAAATGAAGGATGTTGTTAAACATGAATTCCTACCAAGGAAGAACCAGAGAAGATAGAGTTTGATTTAATAGATTATGAATCAGACTCTACAGAAGAACATGAATCAAAAGAAGAAGATCCTTATACTCCAGTATTGAGGAGATCGGTTCGAGAAAGAAGGCTACCAGAAAGGTATAGTCCATCTGATTTCCGTTCAAATTTTTCTTTGTCTATTACTGATGATGATCCTAGAACTGTCAAGGAGGCAGTGGATTCGGAGGATGGAAATCTCTGGAAAAGGGCCATAGAAGAAGAAATGGAATCTTTGGATAAGACTGAGGCTTGGGATCTAGTGGATTTTCCAACTAGAAGAAATCCCATTGGAAGAAAATGGGTATTTGAAAAGAAGCTGAATGCAAAAGGAAAAGTGCAGAAATACAAAGCTCGGCTAGTAGCAAAGGGTTATTCCCAGGTTGAGGGAATTGATTTTGGTGAGATTTTTTCTCCTGTTGCCAAGTTAACCTCTATAATATTTTTTTTACCTATTGCTGCTGCATTTGATTTTGAAGTAGAACATATGGATGTGAAGACAACATTCCTGCATGGGGATCTGAAAGAAGAAATCTATATGAAGCAACCAGAAGGTTATGTTGTGAAAGGAAAGAAGGAGTTGGTATGCAAGCTGAAAAAGTCCTTGTATGGTTTAAAACAATCACCAAGGATGTGGTATCAAAAATTTGATACTTATATGCTGGGACTTGGCTTCACAAGAAGTAAAGAGGATCATTGTGTGTATTTTAAATTAATTGGTGATCATTTGATTTATTTGGTCTTGTATGTGGATGACATGTTGCTGATAGGAAACAACAAGGAGATTATCCAGGATGTGAAAACTTAGTTGTCCTATAAATTTGACATGAAGGATATCGGTGCTTCAAACTTCATTTTGGGCATGGAAATTAAAATAGATCAGAAAAGGAGGAACCTCTGTTTAATCAGAGGAAATATGTCAACACAATATTGCAGAGGTTTAATATGAAGGAATGTAAACCGATCAAGGTTCCTATTCCTGTTGGTGTAAAGTTATATGTAGATCAGTGTCCTGAGACACATGAAGAAGACGAGGACATGTCTCATGTTCCATATGCGAGTGCAGTTGGCAGTTTGATGTATGAAATGGTTTGTACTAGACCAGACATTACACATGCAGTGGGAGTTTTGAGCAGGTATATGTCAAAACTAGAGAAGGAGCATTGGACGGCAGTAAAAAGGGTTTTCAAGTATTTGTGTGGCATTGCTAGCTATGGATTGTTCTACGAAGGAAGATCGGAATTGGATAGAGTGGTCGATATAAATGGCTTTGTGGATGCAGAATGGGCTGGAGATTTGGATCGTAGGAGATCTACAAGTAGGTATGTGTTTAACCTGTTTGGAGGAGCAATAAGTTGGATGAGCAAAAGACAGGTTGTAGTGTCACTTTCAACTATAGAAGTTGAATACATGGCAGCCACTCATGAAAGTAAGGAAGCAGTATGGTTACAAAGATTGTGTTCAGGTATTGGGTTGGTACAACAAGCTATAAGGATAGAGTGTGACAGTGAGAGTGCAATTTTTCTGGTGAAGAACCCAGCTTATCATTCAAAGACAAAGCACATTGATGTTCAATATCACTTTGCGAGAGACATGATTGAAGAAAAGAAAGTATCATTGTTGAAGGTGGACACTTTGAAGAATGTTGCAGACTCATTAACAAAATTTGTGAGCACTAAGAAGTTCTCTTAGTGTAGAGGATCCATAGGCATTGCTACCCTAGATTGTTGACTATGTAACCCTGCAACCCCCTGTATGCAAAGAAAACAACAAGTGGGAGAATGTTGGGTATGTGTTATATTCTTCCTCGGGAAATGTGACACCTGCCTCGGGAAACGTGTCATGTATTTAGTTGGTTTTTCGGCACATGGTTTTTGTCGATGGTTTTCTATTTTCGGTTAAGGAATTAGGGTTTTGGACTAATCCAAGTCATTGGGTTAGGGTTTTGGATTCCGTTGGCTCCTATATGTATATTGTATTGTAAAAATTGTATCATAATGAATAATATAGAATATGCTAGTTTTCCCGGTTTGGGTTTCCAGGGGAAAAATCTTTGTGTAATGTTTGTATTTTCCATTGTATATTTTTTGTTCTTTTTCTGAATATCTTTTTGCAGTATATAGTGTAAAAGTTTAGAATTTACAGATGAGACCCGCCATCCTCTGACTAGTTCTTATTTTATTATTTTTATGGGGCCCTCTTTTTTCTTGCTGAGAAGATTTTTATTGCTTTCTCAGGGATCCCTGGGCGAAGCATCTCGAGGTTTTATTTTTAGGATTTTATCTTTTGCCAACTACCTTTACCTTCTGGGCCTTTAGCCCCTTCTTCCCACAAGGCAAGGTGCAACCCTTAAATGATTGGACAACCCAATGCTCGAACCAATGTGAATGGGATGGATGAGTGGGAAGTAAGATGGAAAGTGGTAATTTTGAAGAGTTTCCTATTGAATACTCTACCTTTGAAACTGAATTGAAAGAAGAAAACATTGATATATTCTCCTCCCCTGATATTGAGAAGTGTTTCACTCTTGATAGTTTTGAAGATTTCCCTGCATTGGGTTTTGCTACACCTCTCTCTATTAAATATTTAGTTGCCAAAGAAGTAGGAACTTCATCTCCTTCTCAAACCTTACCATCCTCCTCCAAGACTCCACATGTTGTTGTGAAGACTGAAATCTCCCCTTTATCCTTTTCTCCTTCTCCTAATCCGCACACAGCCAGATCTCCTTCTCCTGCTTGTTCACCTAGAATCCAAAATCAAATGGCAATGGTTAACCCCCCTGCAAATAGGATGGATGCCATAGTGGCTACAAGATATGCTTCTCTAATCTTGCCTCAGCCAATGAATGCTCTTCCCCTTGGAGATTATTTGAAATACATGCCCAAGTTTACTGGAGAAGAAGATATAACAGCTGAGGGACATCTTGCTACTTTCTATAGCTATGAAGATAACCAAAATATTGAAAATGAAGATGTTTGGATGAGGGTTTTCGTCCAAAGACTTTTTGGTGAAGCTAGGAAGTGGTTTAGGGGTCTGGCCCCTGGATCCATCATGAGTATTGAGGCGTTGGATGAATCCTTCTTGAGGCACTGGGGTGACAAAAAAGGATTTTATGTATTATATCACTGAATTTGGATCTTTGAAAAGGAAAGAAGGAGAGTATGTCTCTGACTTTTCTAAAAGGTTTAACAAAATGTACAAGAAGATCCCTGATGATATCAAACCCACCGAAACCATGGAAAAAATCACTTCTGTCAGTGCTTTTGACTCCGAGTTCTGCCTTCTATTGAGAGAGAGAATGTCAACTTCCTTAGTTCAGATGCAGGATGTTGCCTTAGAGGTAGAATCCAACATAATTTCTTCAGATAAGCTCAGGGGAAAATCTGATAGAGATAGGAGGAAAAACAGAGCTGAAGCTTCCACTTCTGACTCTCCTATCTTTCATTCATAGGTAGATGAGTTAACCAAATTAGTAAAGTCCCTTTCTACTGAGATCAATAAGTTAAAATCAGAAGGAAGACGTCCATATAGAAATGCTCAGAACACTGAAAATAGAGGTAATTTCAGGAGACCCAACAATGCTCCCCAAATTCTTCCTAGAGATCCCAGAAACAGAGAAAGAGATGATCAGAGGATTCAAGCTCCTTTTTAGAATAATCTATTTGTTGATGAAGAAGAAGAGGAGGTAGAGGTTGATCCTGAGATCCACTGTTTAGGTGATTCATCCCCATCCCCACACTTGACTCAATCCTCTTATGAGAAATCTTTAATGGATATTCAAATCAATGAGTTAATAAAGGGAGAACAAATGAAGGAAAATGCTAGTAGATATAATCTAAGATCTAAGAAGAATGAAGAAAAAAGTGTTGTCGCTAATCAGCCTATTTAGAAATAAGATTCTTCCAAAACTGTGACGAGAAGCAAGGAAAAAGATTCTCAAAACCCACAACTTCTGATCAGAAATCCTCCTCCTGAAACAAAAGAGATTTTGAAGCCTTCCCCCTCCTTCAGTTTTGAGAATGAGATCCAGAAAATTAAGATCCCTGTACCATTTTTGGAATTGATAAAAAATGAAGAATTTAAAAAATATCTTACCAAAATGTTACATCCTGATGCCTCTTCTAATTCCACTAATTCAATAAATCTGCAAGATGAAAAACCAGTTGTGATTTTAGGCCCTTTGATAGAAGATAGAGATGACTCATCCCCTCCCTTCTATACTTCTCTCAATATTCATGACAAGGTGTTGCATAACTGTCTTTTGGATTTAGGGGACTCCCATAATCTTATGCCAAAATCTGTTATGGATGAACTTAGATTGGAAATCACCAAAACCTATCATGACTTATATTCTTTCGACTCTAGGAAAGTAAAGTGTCTGGGGGTCATTAAGGATATGGTTGTGACTCTATTTCAGCTACCCATGAAAAGTATACTTATGGATGTTGTGGTGGTTGACGTTTCTCTGAAGTTTGGCATGCTCTTGTCAAGGTCTTGCATAAAAAGACTTGGAGGAACCTTGCATATGGATCTCTCATATGCAACTATCCCGGTGTTTGGTGGGGAGCATAGAAGACTTTACAGAGAAGCCCAGCTGGCTTACATTATTAGTGATGAAGCAAACCCTACTAATCATCCTGTTTTTTCTCTTGATAGCGATTTGGGGTCTAGCATTTTGCAGCTCACTGATGCTCCTGAAGCTCCTCTTGAAATAAAAAAAAAAGTATGCTACCTTGTCTGAAGAACCTCCTCTAACCAATTCTGTTTGGAAGATGTTCCTTGATGGAGCGTCTTTTAAGGAAGGTATAGGTGTTGGAGTGCTCTTTGTCTCACCAACTCAGGAAACCATATCTTTGTCATACAAACTAGAATTTGAAACTACCAACAATGTGGTAGAGTATGAAGCTCTTGTTTTGAGCTTGAGAGCTGCAAAGGATATGGGGATCAAAAAATTGTCATTATTTGGAGATGCTGAATTGATTGTCCATCAGACCAAAAATCTTTTCCAAACTAAGCACCCTAGGCTTAGATCTTATAGAAATGAAGTATGGGACCTAGTGGAGAATGTTTTCTCTGAGTATGACATCTCTTTTATTCCACGAGAAGAGAATTTTGTGGTTGATTCTTTGGCTATATCAGCAAGCAATTTCAAGATACCCATACCGCCAAAACTCAAGTATGATGTAGAAGTCAAATACAGGCCTTCTATACCGAACAATGTCAAATATTGGAAGGTGTTTAAAGATTATTTAGAACTTAAAAAATTTCTTGAGTCTGTTGATGAATTTGTTGCATTAAACATTGATCAGGATACTGATTCTGAAATTACTCCACATGCTGATGTTTTCCTTAACAGAATTGCTAATCATCATATCGTGCAGCTACCTAGCAATCATATTCCAAAAGGACTAGTTCCTTTGGAAAAATTATTTGATGAAAATGATGCGGCAGTAAAAGGGAAAGTGTCTACTGACGATGCTGATATAACTGAGTGCAATTTGGGAACAGAGAAGGACCCAAAATATGTCAAGTTGTCAAGCAGCCTATCAAGAGAGAAGAGGGTTGAATATGTCAAATTGTTGAAGGAGTTTGTTGATATATTCCCATGGACTTACGAAGATCTCCGAACTTATGACACAAACATTATAGAGCACAAGATTCCATTAAAATAAGAGACTAATCCCTTCAGGCAAAAGTTGAGGCAAATCAATCCTATGTTACTGCCTATCATGGAGAAGGAGGTAAAAAAGATTTTAGATGCAAAAATTATTGTTCCTTTGAGATATTTCGAATGGGTGGCTAATTTGGTTCCCGTGAGGAAAAAGAATGGAGAAATCAGACTCTGTGTCGATTTTCAGAATCTGAACAGAAGCTCTAAAAAGGATAATTACCCTTTGCCCAAGATGGAGCATATATTACAGAGGGTGACAAGTGCAACCCAGATGTCTATGGTTGATGGTTTTTCTGGCTTCAACCAGATTTTTGTTTTGCCAAAGGATAGAGAGAAGATGGCTTTTACCACTCCTTGGGGTACATTCATGTACGCCAAGATGCCCTTTGGTTTGATGAACACGGGGGCGACCTTTCAGCGAGCTATGGACATAGCATTTATTGGAGAGAAGGACAAGTTTTTTGTTATCTACTTAGATGACATAAATGTGTTCTCTCAATCTGATGAAGAGCATTGTGATCATTTAAGAAAGGTTTTCTTAAAATGCAGAAAATTTGGCCTCTCTTTGAATCCGAAAAAGTCATTGTTCACCATGAAAGAAGGAAAATTATTGGGGCATATCATGTCAGCTAAAGGAGTGAGGATTGATTCCAGTAGGGTTGAAGCTATACTAACCTTAGCACTTCCTAGATCTAAAAAGGAGGTTCAATCTTTTCTAGGAAAGGTTAATTTCTTGAGAAGGTTTGTGTCAAATTTTGTTGAGTTGCTTAAGTATATCATAGCCATGTTGAGGAATGATAATGAAATCAAGTGGACTGCTGAGGCTCATAGTTCTTTTGATCAAATAAAGAAAGCTTTGATGGAATCTCAGGTTCTAGTCAGCCCAGACTACTCCAAGGACTTTCTTATTTTTTCCATTGCCTCTTTTGATACAGGAGCAACAGTTTTGTTGCAGAAGAACTCTAAAATCTTAGAGAAGCCCATTACCTTTTTCAGCCAGGCTTTGAGAGATGCAGAATTAAAATATGACATTATGGATAAGCAAGCCTATGCACTGGTTAAAGCTCTTAATTTCTTCAGAGTTTATGTGTTGCATTCAATATTTATTCCTTATGTTCCATCAGTTGTTGTAAAAGAAATTCTTATTTAGCCTAATATTGACGGAAAATGTAGCAAATGGATTGCTAAGATCCTTGAATTTGATTTAGAAATCAAGCCTACCAAATTGGTCAAGGGCAAGGGTTTAGACAAGTTGTTAGTTGAATCAAATTGCTCAGTGTTGGGAGTAAATTTCATTGGCTCATGTTCTGAAAAGCAGCAGACTGAATTAAACAACAAAGGTTCTCAAGCCAGCCCTGCATTGGAAAATTGCAGTTGGTACAAGGACATTATATTTTTCTTGCAGAATCTACAACCTCCAAGTGGTATGGAAAAGAACGGGGGGAGAGCATTAAAACTCAAATCGATAAAGTATTGTTTGGTTGATCAAATTTTGTATTTGAAGGATCCATTGGGAGTATTGTTGAGATGCCTAGACCCGCGAGAGGCCCAAAGGATTATGTTTAATTTTCATGACAGTTTTTGTGGGGGGAATCATTTTTGGAGGACTATTGCCTACAAGATTCTTAGGGCTTGGTATTTTTGGCCTAGTCTGTTCACAGATGTTTGTGTTAAGATCAGAGCATCTATTAAATGTCAGAAATTCTCTGGAAAGCAGCAGCTTAAGTCTTTTCCATTAAAGCCCATAATAGTTTCAGGACCTTTTCAACAATGGGGATTAGATTTTATCGGGGAAATTCATCCCACTTCTAGTGGCCAACATAGATGAATCTTGACTGCCACAGATTACTTCACTAAGTGGATAGAGGTTATCCCTACTAGGAATGCTTCCCACAAGGTGATCATTAATTTCCTTGAAGACATTATAGCGAGGTTTAGTTGTCTGAACAGAATTGTCACTGATAATGATGCATCTATCAAGGCTGAGCCATTGATTCAGTTCTGTGAACAATATGGGATCACATTGATTCATTCAACCCCTTATTACCCATAGGGAAATGGGCTTGTAGAATCCTCAAACAAAAGCCTTATAAAGATTGTTAAGAAGTTGTTGAACTATAACAAAAAGGCATGGGATTTGTTGGTCTCCAGTTTTGATCATGTTTTTGCCTATATTATATCACAAAGACCTCCATTTCCATACCCAGTACCACCCCCTCTGGCCTTGTTTTGACACAGTTGACATCTCTTTACCACTCAATGGGGTTACTCAAGGTATTTTTACGTTTCAAGTTATTTGTATGTATTTTCATACTTTAAATTAATATTGAAACTAATGTGGCTTGAGTTAGGTACTATTTCTATTTTGAAACAGGATTTGCCAGTACTAGGTACCAGCTCGCACCCCGTGGAGATACCAACGAAGCTGTTAAAGATCTGTGCGTTATGGCCAGAGTGGGAGACAATGCAATTTACATGACAGATGGAGTCATCACTCATATGATGATTGAAGGCACAATGATAGAACTGAGTTGTTAATATTTCATGATTCACACTTCGTGACACTACGTGTCACGAAGATGTGAAGACAGTTTTTAACTGATTTCAAGCTATTTTCGGATCTGGGATCCATTTGAATTAATGTATTTTTTCTTTAAACTGTTATTGAGGAGGATCTATATATAACCAGAGGATCACTCCTAAGAAACGTTGGATTATGTTACGTTATGATACATCTCTGAATACAATCTGTCTTTGCGTTATGTTATTTCACTGTCATACGATTTGAGTTATTTTCTCTGAGTAAATGGAGCGTGAAGTATACACAGTGTTTGCGTAGAATGATATAAATAGTTCTAGTTCTTCCTTTCAGTGTTTGTACCTTTTGGTTGGGCCCACCAAACAGGTTCAAGTCGCTGCTTTTCTCTGTCTTAGATTTAGTTCATTTTAGTATCTGAATATTTGCATGCATGTTAGTTTATTGAGTTTTGGAATTAACTTGTTCAGATTATTGCTTGATTATCCCTCAACTGTATCATTTCCAACATACTAATATCTTCTGCGTTGATGGTATTGAAATCATGGTTGATTCCTATAGAGTTTAGAGCATGAACTAGATTTGTTGTGTTTCCAGTTTTCAATCTGAGCATAACTTAGAGTTTGAATGTACTTTGTTTTGGTTACGATAGTTAGTTACTTTATTTTGTTAGATAGTTAGGCTACTCTGCTTAGTTAGGATAGTTAGGTTGCAATTAAATTAGAGGAAGCTTCCGGTACCAGTAGGGTAAGTAAGATATTTCTTTGTTTTCCTATAGACAGAATTAGATTTATTTTCGATGTTTAGATTAAATGCATTTTAGGAAATACTCTTTCTGTTATGGCTTAGATAGACATAGTGATAATATATAGTGTTAGATAATCATGTGCAATCACATTAGAGTAGAAATAGAAGCATCTGCACTTAGGCATAAGACTGTTTTCTGTTGATGAATTACATAGGAGATGATAAGTTTCAAGATAGTCATTAGGATTCAGTTTTTGAGAGTGAGTTTTTGTTTTCTTTTAAGAATAGCCTTTAGATAGGAAGTAGAATCATACCCGCACATACAGTGTAGCAGCTCTAAGTTTACTTACCCTGGTTTGACAATTCAGTGTTTCGGGTCATTTAAAATCTTTAATTTAGCAGCCTGACATTTTTGGCGTCGTTGCCGAGGAGTTGTTTAAAAGGTAAGTTAGATAGTTGTCTTGATTAGTTTTAGAATGCACTTAGTTTGGTGTGGTATGTTAGTAAGTTGATAGTAAGAGGATTTGTGGAAACAAAAGGGGTGAAAACCGACATATCAGTTATCACAGGTACTCTGAAACTCAATCTTAGTTTCTTTTCTTTCATTTAGTATGACTTCATGAGAAATAGAGATCCTAGAGGTAGATTTAGGAAAAATATAAAACCGCAAAAAGAAGAAACCTCCACCCAAAAAGCGATAGAAACTGAGACTGAAATTCTGGCTGAGGAAACCATAGAACAAAACCTAGAACCAGGAAACACCATACATCAACAAACTCGAAATCCTGGTGATCCAGCCCTGGATGACACAGTTGATCCAGAGAAAATACAATCTCTTCTCGGGAACCCTAACTCTGTAGTTTCACAGATAACCACTATAATTGTGGGATCAAAGGCCATAGGATCCTCAAAAGCACCAATAGGAGATAACACTTCTGACAAAAAGAATCGAGAAAGGTGGGATTTCACAATCCTTGGTAATCCTTTTACCATGGGAGAAAGAGGGAGAGACTTACATGGGGAACTTCATATTGAAAATGAAGGTGAAGAACAAGCAGAGAATGAGTTACCACCAGAAACCACCTTTGGATTTCCTATTTTGGATTTAGTCCAGAATGTCAATATGAAAAATATCCCACTTTCAGCACTACCAACCTTCCATGGGAAAAATAGTGAGGATCCAAATGTCTTTCTTTTTGAGTTCGACATCCTGTGCAGGAGTTATAAATATCTCCAGGATGCACATAAACTGAAATTATTTCCTGCCACCCTGAAAGATTCTGCATTACATTGGTTCATGAGTTTAGGAGAATACAGCATTAGATCTTGGGAAGATATGAAGGCAAAATTTTTAAAGAAGTACCAGGATTATTGCAGAACCAAGGATTCCCGGAATGACATCTTTAAAATGCAACAGCAAGATGAAGAAAGCCTTGAGGATTTTCTAGAAAGATTTACCTATACCCTTCAAAAATCTAAATATAATGATCTCCAGGATGAAGCAATCAAGACTCTTTTCTTGAAAGGAGTTTTGGAGGAATATATTGATATTCTCAATTTAATGGCTTCAGGAGACATTTATCAAAAAAACTTTGAAACAATTAGTGAACTTTGTAGAACTTACTCAAGAAGTAAAGGGAAAACTGCAAAAAGTGTGAGAGAACCGATCAACAAAAATACCAAAACATCCACATCTGGTGGAGTTACTAGAGTCGAATTGGGAAACCTTTTGGATAATTTTAAAATAGACCTCTTAGGAACAATTGGCTCTCAGTTAGACACTTTGAAGATTAAGAGAAAGCAGGAAGAGGAAAACCCTGTCCTAAGTATATTTTGCCCAAAATGCAGAAAAAGGCATCCTTTACGAGAATGTCCTTTGGACAATGTTCCTGTATGTGCAATATGTACTGAAAATCATAAAACAGAAGATTGCCCATCCTTACCTGGATTGCAAGCAATATTCAAGGGAGGGGACGCTCCAGGGGCTCCATCTACACCTAAGAGACCTTGGCAACCTAGAAATCCAAATGAAAATTCATATCAAGAACCATCCCCACAATCTTCCAGCTATTATCCACCCTTCTCTCAACAAAAACATCCATGGAACTGGCCAAATTGGCCTTCACAAAATGCCCCTGCTCAACCTTGGTACCAGGGATGGAGAGATCTGAACTTTGGAAATAACCACCAACATCATGCAGTACCAATTCCCCAGAATCCATACACGCAGTATCCTCCAAATATGCAACAATTATTGCCTAGTTTTACTCCACCTTCGTTACCACCCATTCCACAAACCCCTCAGCAGCCTCAGAATCCACCACGTCCTACCATTTTTCCCGCTCAACCCATTCCAAATCCTAACCACAGACCACCCCTACCACTTCATAATGTTGATTTCCAGAATTATCCAGCTTACAACATAAACCCTATTTCTATACAAGAAGTACAGCTGAGATCTGGAAAGATTTTAAATAAAAATCAGCCCATAACAAAAACAGCACCAAAGGTAATTATCGAAGAACATGAAGATGAGCCTACAGATAATTTATCAAATGAGACACCCCTGAAAGATGTTATCATTCCAAAACAGAAAGAATCTGAATCACAGTATAACAAAAAAAACTCAGGTTCCCCAAACGCCTCCTTTTCCTGAAAGGCTGCTCATTGAAAAACCAATTGTCCAATCTGAGTTTGACATCATGAATGGGCTGAGAAATGTCTGTGTTAAGATTACATTGTTACAAGCAATCAAATATGTTCCCATCTATGCCAAAACCATCAAAGAAATTTGCATTAAGAAACCAGGTCGAAAACAGAAAGATCCACCCACAATATATCTAGTAGGACAGTTATCAAATTATATTTCTGACACACCTAAAATTGTAAAGTATGCCAACCCAGGGAACCCAATAGTTTCAGTGACTATAAGTGAGATCGGAAG
>CBVK0103077870.1:0-17753 GCA_900067695.1 Picea abies
GAGATGATGGTTTGTGGTATCCCAAAATTTACCCACACCCATTCAAAGAATATATTTCCATTGGCTTCTGCTATGATGCACTTCCAGGTAGCCATAATTTCCATATTGGAAAAGTGATCAACAACCACAAAAACAGAGTCATTTCACCGCTTGGTGGACGGAAGGCCTGACATGTAGTCCCTTGATATGGATTCCCAGGTCATATCAGGAGTAGGAAAAGGGGTGTGCTAGCACTGAAAATCACACTTTGACTTCCAAAGTGTAAGCTCAAAACCCATCAAGAGTATAAAGATAAGTTTTTATGATAAGGTGGTAAATGGATGAAAAATCGGGAAAATAATGTCAATCAAAACTTACTCCATGTAATATGCACTAGCAAAAAAGGATTTGAGTAACTTAGATTAGAATTTAAGAAATAAAATGGATAGGTGGATGACTCAATAAGAAATAGGTAATATGCTTACCATCTACATTAGGTAGTATTGACAGACATATGAAGAAAAACCCTTTGAAAAAATAACTTCTTATAATCAAAGAGGAAACTCTGATATAATTAAAACAATATCACAACAGATCCTCAATTGCAACAAAGATACAATTAATCTAATTGAAGCATTCAATAGATTGCAATCAGAATAAGATAGAAAACATATGATAAGAAAAAAACATTGATTTCTATTATCCAAAGTGTCTCAGGTCTAGTACATACAATAGGATATATTCTCTCTTACATAGACAACACAAAAATATGAGTCTCTGTCAAACCATTCAAACCCTCCTTTAGTCTTACAATGCCTATCTTATATTCTAGACTGTCATTGACAGCTTTACAATTTGAATAACAACTCATGCATAGGATTCCTATGCCTAAACAGCTTTACAATTTGAATAACAACTCATGCATAGGATTCCTATGCCTAAAGATGGTGTGACTACGGCTATACAAAAGAAATAAAACAAAATGCTAAAATTCAGGCTAATGTTGGCAACGTTTGCAACATTTTCTTTATGGCTAATGAAGTGTCCCTTTGAGTGCATATTCCTTTGGTAGGTGGCCTATAAACTTGCAACTAACCCTTATACAACTGACATGCATCCATATTAACACCGATAGTTGTTACTCCCTTCAAAACCACCAAAACATGAGTTTGCAACACTAGTTCGCAATGCCTAACTGTATCATATAGTTTGCAGCACCAAGCATTGCGAACTTTCCTATAGTGGCTCATTTCATTTGATAAAATCTTAAAACATTCCAAAAACTATTGTCAATGCCCCAAAATGTTGTAACAACTTATAATCTTGGTACATAACTATAAGAGAGAATCCCAGTAGCTAAACATGGCTTATAAAGCATAACCATCCTCAAAAATGCAAAATGCATAATAAAGGAAACTTATCAAAAATTGATATTGGTTAAGGAGGTTCAACTTCTTCATTTTTTAACTCTGGAGCTTCTCCTGGTAGCAACCTTAGACAACATGTTCAAATTTCTCTTGGCCAACTCTTCTTTAAAAGGCTATAGTTTTTCCTTTAGCTTTCTGATCTGAGCTTGATAAGATATGTTTTGTCTGTAGAGATTTCTAATCTTCCTGTGGAGGGGAAAGAATCTCTTAGTTAGAAAATTTTCTTTGTCAATGGACTTACGATGAATATCCAACACTTCCTTAAATTTCCTTTTGACACTCAGTTCTTCCTTTTTCATCCTATCAACTTCAACTCTTGCTTCATTGAGTTGTCTTTTAAGCCTCTTGAAAGTGAGTTTGGTTTCTTCTTGGAGAGTAGTGATATCAACAATTTCAATGGGTTTCTCAACCAATTTGGATTTACCTTTTCTCTAGGCTGAAATTTCTACTACATCACTTTTCACATAAACATTTTTCTTGGTTGTTGCCCTAGTAAAAGGCCTCATGGACTTAATCTTGTCTACAACAATAAGTGAAGGGAACATAAGATTTCTTCCTCTCAGGCTTGTGGATTTTATTGGAGGAACTTCCATAGGAATGGGCTCTTCCATGGGTAAATATTCCCTCTGTGAAGGTTGTGAAGGCCCTATTGCATGTGTTTCATTTTTATCAGTCATAACAACACCTTTTCTCTTCTTGATAATCTCTGAACACACAGCCTTATCCACATGAGTAGGAATTTGTATTTTAGACTATGGGGTGGGGGAAACATTCAACTGAAAGTGTGATGTAGTGAGGAATGTTTCCAAATAAATATTTTTCTTTATTAACTCTTCCATGATCAAAATTTTAATAAGGAAAGAGTGAAAGACACTTGTGTCTACTTGTTTAGATTTGGATTGAACTATATCAACCATCTTACCAATGCTTCTAAAGAGGTAAAAAGGGAGATTCAGTGCTTCTTTCCCTGTGAAGTGTAATAGCAACCTCATGTAATATTTATAAACCATGTTAAATCTTCCCTCACAGGTAAAATAACTTTGGATAAGCTTCAACATTTTATCAAAACCTTCAAGCATATGGTTTCTAGGGACCCCTTTGGAAAAGTTGTATTCTTGATACTCTGGTTTAAGAAATTCCTTGGAGAAAGAAACATTTAATGTCATAGCCTTGAACCATTTTTCTCCAATGTTGGGTATCTTTGTTGCAACTAAGATGGAAAACTCTGAAACTTCAAATTCTAACATTCCCACCTTGCTTTTGGTCCCATTGAAATTGAGTGTGAATTCCCTAGCTACCTATGGATGCCCCTTTGCATCTTTTGACATAAATTGATGCAACTTACTCCTTGAAAGACCTCTCTGATCAAAGGTTCAAAATCAAGAAATTTCATGTCATAGGGCTCTATTATTACTATTTCACTTCCCTTATGACTCTTCTTGTTCTATGGGTTGTCCATAACTGCTGCTTGAAGAAAACCTTTCTGTAATATTTAATTACTCTGGTTTAAGAAATTCCTTGGAGAAAGAAACATTTAATGTCATAGCATTGAACCATTTTTCTCTAGTGTTGGGTATCTCTATTGCAACTGAGATTGACAACTCTGAAACTTCAAATTATAACATTGCCATCATGGTTTTGGTCCCATTGAAATTGAGTGCAAATTCCCTGGCTACCTCTAGATGCCCCCTCTACATCTTTTGATAGAAATTGATGCATCCTACTCTCTGAAAAGCCTCCTTGACCAAACATTCAGAATCAAGAAATTGCATGTCATAGGGATCTATTCTTACTATTACACTTCCCTTGTGATTAATTCTTGTGTTGTGGGTTGTTCATAATTGTTGTTTAAATTTCTGTAATATTTAATGACTGCTATATGTGTGAAACAGGGAATATAGAAGATTAGGGTTTTGATGACAAAAATTTCTCCAATAGGCTAACCTTGTATAGAGTTTCTACAGAATTTAGTTTATACACATCTAGGAATGAGACAGGGAATTCTTCAAAGGTAAAGCTAAGGAAAATCCACTGAAAGTTATGACGAAAGGAAAGACAGATAAGACTCGGCAAAAAGGATTTTATCAACATAAAAAATGGATAAACAACATCACTACACCTACAATTTTAAGTCTGCTTCCACAGATGATCAACTGCGCACTACAAAATGGATAGGGATATAATTAAATTTGTTAAGGTTGCAGTTTTATAAATATGCATAGGAAGAGGTTTTAACAATGCTGGAACAGAGGGTTTATAGCACAGTTTGTAGCACCCTTTGAGTCAGTTTGCAGCACTGGGTGAAAACGATAGGAGCGATCTTAGCACAGTTTGTAGCACTCTTTGAGTCAGTTTGCAGCACTGGGTGAAAACGATAGGAGAAAGTAAATGTTGAGCAAGAGGAAACATTGAGTGAGGTTAGAAGGTGGTCAGTTTTAATAGGCACAATTCAAAGCATTTTTTAAGTGAATTTTTCAAACTGATAGAAAGTCAATGATAGTTCGTAGTGCCCAAAGGGAAAATAGCCAAAATCCCTTTCTCAACCTTCTAACAGGATGAAAACTCTCATGGAGTACCTGGTGGTCTTGAGTTTGATTCTGGTGTCTTTGAAATTGCACAAGGGTGTGTGCAAGTAGTCCAACCTCCAACACTCTCCTTCATCTAGCTCACAACACGAGTTCCCAACACCTTTCTGTAGCACCAGGTTCACAATGCCAGTTTGTAGCGCCTAACTCAAACACAATTTGCACACTTGGAGGAAGTTGTTAGAAACTTTAATGAAATAATCCCCGAGAATTTATTTAAAATACAGTCTCTGAAAACAATGAGATCTTCTTTGACGTGATCCTTAAATGAAATGATGGCAATGAATGCATGGAGTACTTTGAATATGCTATGAACTCTCCTTGTGAGTTAGCAGGGCATAGATCAAATTTGATTTGATAGCTAAATGGATAAAAAGTGAAAAAGGAGGATCTTGGATACAGCATGGAAGTGTGACGTGTCAAGGTGATGACTAAGAGTTCAAATATGTGAATCATGAGGGTTTTTTCAACTTGTCATGATAACAAATACATAACCCAAGGACTCTAGACCAAGGTGTTAGCACTGAAAGTCACACTTTGATTGCTAAAGTGTAAGCTCAACACCCATCAAGATGTTAAAGACACGTTTTTATGATAAGGGGGAAAATGGAATAAAACTTAGGAAAATAATGCCAATCACAACTCACTCCATACAATATGCACCAACAAATAAGGCTCTGAGTAACTTAGATCAGTATTTAAGAAGTAAAGTGAATAGGTGGAAGATTGAATAAGAAATATGTAATTTCCTACCATCTACATCAGGTAGTACTGAAAGACATATGAAGAAAAACCCTCTGAAACAAGAACTTCTAGTTATAGTCAAAGAGGAAACTATGATATAATTATAAATAGTATCACAATAGATCCTCCATTGCAACAAAGATATAATTAATCCAATTGAAGCATTCAATAGACTGTAATCAGAATTAGATAGAAACAAGATGATAAGGAAAAAGGATTGTTTTCTATTAATCAAAGTGTCTCATGTCTAGTACATACAATAGGAGATATCTTTGTTACATAGACAACATCAAAATATGAGTTTTTCTCTAACCATTCAAATATACTTCAAACTTACAATTCCTATCTTATAGCCTAGGTTGTCATTGACAACTTTACAATTTGAATTACCACTCCTGCATAGGATTCTTATGCGACTACAGTTGTTCAACGTAAATAAAAAAGAAGGATAAAATTTAGGCTAATGTTGGCAATGTCTTCAACATCTTCTTTATGGCTGATGAAGTGTCCCTTTGAGCGCATCTCCCTTTGGTAGGTGGCCTCCCAACTCATAACTAGCCATCATACAATTGGCTTTCATCTATATTTGACACTTGGAAACTGTTCCTCCCTTCAAAACTCCAAAAGATGAGTTCACAACGCTTATTTGTATCAGCCAGTTTGTAGCGCTAGGCACTGTGAACTTTCATGTAGTGGCTCGTTTCATTTGATAGAGTTTTAGAACGCTCCAAAAATTATCTCCAGCACCCCAAACTATTGTAACATCTTATAATCTTGGTACATTACTAGAAGAGAACATACCAACAGCTAAACATGGTTTATAAAGCATAAACATCCTCAAAATTGCAAAATGCATCAAACAAGAAACTTGTCAAAAACTGATATTGGTTAAGGAGGTTCAATAACTTCACTTTTTAACTTTGGAACTTATACTAGTAGCAAATTTAGCCAACATGTCCATATTTCTCTTGGTCAACTCCTCTTTAAACGGTTGTAGTTCTGCCTTTAGCTTTCTGATTTGAGCATGATAATATTTGTTTTGTCTGTAGATATTTTTGAGTTGCATGTGGAGGGGAAAGAATATTTTAGCCAGAAGATTTGCCTTATCAATGGACTTACGATAAATATCCAACACTTCCTTAAATTTCCTTCTGACACTCAAGTCTTCCTTTATCATCTTATCAACTTCATCCTTTACCTCTTTAATTTGTCTTTTGAGCCTCTTGAATGTAGGATTGCTTTCCACTTGAGGGGTGGTGATATCAACAATTTCAATGGGTTGCTCAAAATATTTGGATTTACCTTTACTCTGGGTTATTTTTGCTGCATCATTTTTTGCAAGAACGTTTTGCTTGGTCGCTGCCCTGGTGAAAGGCCTCCTAGGCTTAGCTCTGTATGCAATAGAAAGTGAAGGAAACATAAGTTTTCTTCTTCTCAGGCCTGTGGTTTTACTTGGAGGAACCTCCATAGGAGTGGGCTCTACCATGGGTGAAGCTTCCCTATGTGAATATTGTGAAGGCCCTCCTACTTTTGTTTCCTATGTAGATTTGTCATATTTACGAGTCATAGTACCCCCTTTCCTCTTACTAGCCTCTGAACACATAGTCTTCTTTACAATAATAGGACTTTGTATCTTTGATTGTGGAGTAGGGGAAATGTTTAGCTGAAACTGTGATGAAGTAAGGAATGATTCCAAATTAGTGTTTTTCTTCCTCATTTCTTCCATCACCGGCATCTTTATTAGGCCATAATGGAAGACACTTGTGTCTACTTGTTTTGAGTTAGCTTGAACCCTATCAAACATTTTTCCAATGCTTCTAAACAGGTAGAATGGGAGTTTCATAGCTTCTTTCCCTGTGAAATGTAGTAGCAGTCTTATATGGTATTGGTATATCATGTTAAATCTCCCTTCACAGGTGAAATACCTCTAGATAACCTTCAACATTTTGTCAAAACCTTCAAGCATATGGTTCCTAGGGATCCCTTTGGACAATTTTTCCTCCTGATACTTGGTTTTAAGAAATTCCTTAGAGAAAGCAACATTTAATGTCATAGCCTTGAACCATTTTTCTCCATTATTTGGTATCTCTGTTGCAGCTGAGATGGACAACTCTGAAACTTCAAATTCTAATATTCCCACCTTGGTCTTAGTACCATCAAAATTCAATGCAAACTCTTTGGCCACCTCTGGATGCCCCCTCTACATCTTTTTACAAAAATTGATGCAGTCTACTCTTTGAAAGGCCTCTCTGATCAAAGGTTCAGAATCAAATAATTGCATTTCAGAAGGCTCTATTCTCACTATTTCACATCCCTTATGAGTCTTCTTATTATGTTGACTATCCATACTGATGTTGAGGAATGCTTTCTATGAGTTGTGATAATGGGTAGATGTATGAAAACAGGGAATATAAGAGACTAGGGTTTTGATAGCAAACTGTTTTAATAGGCTAACCTTGTACATACTTTATACAACTCACTTGATGCACATTTAGGAATGAGACATGGCATTATTCAAACATGAGATATAAAGAAAGGCAACTGGAATTTATAATAAGAGGGGGACACATGTGAATTCTCTGCTTAAAACATGGTTTTCATGACAATACAAGTATCATTGATCAGCATGATAATGCATACAATCTTTAAACCTAGCTCAACAATGGATCAACCACAAAATCCAAGATGAGATGGGTGTAGAGTCACTCTTTTAAATTTGAGTTGCAGAACATGCAGAAGAAGGGTTTTCAAAAAAATTGGAACAAAGGATTCATGGCATTGAGTTTGCAGCACATAGTTCGCAGTGCCAGAGCATAAGGTTCGCAACACTGGGGAATATCAGTGGAGAAAATCAATTCTGAGTAATGGGAAGGATATATTAGGTCTTAGAGGTAATGAGGTTTAATGAGAAAGGTTCAGAGCATTAAGGAAATGGATTTGAAATCACACAACAACAAAATAGAATAGTTCGCAGCGCCGAGGGGTGAAACCAACAAAAACCTCTCCTTCAACCTTTAAAGAACATGTAAATTCTCATGGAGTACCTTGTGGACTTGTGTTTGTTGTTGATGTCGTTAAGTTTGAACAGGAATGTCTACAAGTAGTTCAACCTCCAAATCTCCTCTTCATCCACTTCGTAGCGCTTTTCTGTAGCACCAGGTTCGCAACGCCGATCTCAAACACGATTTGCACACTTGGAGGAAACTATTAGAAACTTTTATGACATAATCCCTAGAAATTTGTTTAAAATACAAGCTCTGAAAACAATGAGATATTCTTTGACATGATCCATAAATTCCATGATGGAAATGAATGCATGGAGTACTTTGAATGCGCTGGGAACTCTCCTAGTGAGTTGGCAACGCATAGATCAAATCTGATTTGATAACTAAATGGGTAAAAGGTGACAAAGGAGGATCTTGTGTACAACATGGAGGTGTGACATGTCAAGGTGATGATGGAGAGTTTCAAAGATGTGAATCATGAAGGTTTATTCAACTTGTCATGATAACAAATACATAACCCAAGGACTCTAGACCAAGGCCAAACTAGATTTTGCTTACTTATTTCAAAATTTGAATTATGACTATAAAAAGAAGACATAACAAACCTATAACTTAAGAAAACCTATGACTCAAAAAACAAAACTGAAATGATTTTTTGAGCCTTACAATTCTATGTGATAGCATTGGCTCTGCAGGGGATGGAATGCTCCCTGTGAGTTGACAAGAACATGTAGTTCTAGTGCCTTATCCAAGGACTATAGGGTCATTATTTAAAATAAATAAAACAAACAAAAAACCTATATTTACAATGAAATATAGCCACTCATGGCTTCAAGAAAAGTGTTTCTTCAGAAAATGCCCATTGACTAGGACACCAAAAAATTCAGTATCTTCCAAGCTCTACAATATGAAAGAGTTATTTTGCAAAACTTCAGAAATATTGAAAGGACCAATCCACAAGGCTTCAAAATTATCATGTTTACCCTTGTCTTTCCTTTGTGCATCCCATTTGAGCACCAAGTCTCCTAGCTGGAAAGCTTCCTTCTTCACCTTCTTGTTGAAATCTTCTTCGATTTTATACTGATGGCTTTGTGATTTATCAAAGAGATGCTCCCTGGTCTGTTGTACCTCCACTAGCTGATGCATCTTCCTGATCATGTCATTTGGTTCTCCTTGTTGATCTTGAAGAAAATTTGCCACATGTAATGCTAGTTGAGTGGGGAAAACAACTTCAGTTCCATATACCAACTAAAAAGGATTATTTCCAATTGATATATTGATAGTTACTCTATCTTCCCATAGATAAAACTTTAGTTTTGAATCCCAAGAATTTTTGTTATCCTCCAATAGTTTTTTGATGATTTTTACTAGACTTTTGTTGGAGGATTCTGTCAAGCCATTACCTTGAGGGTAGTAAGGAGTAGAGTGAATAAGATGGATACAAACATTTTCACAAAAATTGACCAAAGGTTCAGCTTTAAAATCTACAACATTATTAGTCACAATCTTGTTAGGACAACCAAACCTTGACAAAATATCTTCCAGGAAGACAATGACTACTTTATGTGTTTCATTTATTGTGGGAATGGCTTCTATCCACTTGATGTTGGTCACTTGAAGACAGATGGATTTCTCCAATGAAATCTAATCCCCATTTTTGGAAAGGACCAAATACCATTATGGGCTTCAGATGCAAGGATTTTAGTTTTTGTTTTCTTGAGAATTTATGACATTTATCACAAGACCTGATCTTTGCACATACATCAGTGAATAAACTAGGCCAAAAGTACCCATTTTAAAGTATTTTGTATGTTGTGGTCCTCCAAAACTGATGACCTCCACATAGGCTATCATGAAAATTAGTAATGCTTTTTTTTGCCTCATCTGGATCCAGGCATATTAAAATAATCCCTACATGATCCTTTCAATACAAAACATGATCAACAATGCACTATCTGATTCCTTTGGGCTTTAAGTCTCTCACCTTAGTCTTCTCAAGTCCAGTAGGAGGTTGCAATGTCTGCAAGAAATGGACAAGGTCCTTGTACCAACTACACTCTGCCAATTTGGTGTTGATATGTGAGTTTTTTCTAGTAATACTAATTTTTTGATATACATAATCTGGATTCATGAAATTAACCCCAAGTTCCTTACAATTGGATTCATCTAACAATCTAGCTAAACCTTGTCCTTTCACCAGCTTCGTAGGTTTCATCTCAAGATCAAGTTCTACAATTTTGGCAATCCACTTACTTCTCTTTCCATCCATGTTAGGTTGAATTAGAATTTATTTAACAGAGGTTGAAGAGACATAATCAATAATCCTAGAATTTAGAACATATACTCTGAAAGATTTGAGGGATTTGAGCAAAGCATGAGCTTGCTTCTCCATGATGAGCGTCAACATAGGATTGACCTATCTTAGTTTCTTTCTAAAAGGTTTGGTATCCTCCTACAATGTAATTTTGTGATCAATCATGCTTGTGTCATAAGTTTGCAATTCATCATACTTCCAAGAAAATACATCAATAGATTCCTTTAATAGTTTGATATACTCAACTCTTTGTTTTTCTGATAGACTACTAGACAACTTGACATACTTGGGATTTTCATTAGTATCTATATTGCATTATGTCAAATCAACATCTTCATTTGAACCTCTTACTTTGACAGCCACATCATTACTATCAAATAATATCTCTAAAGGAACCAATCCCTTTGGGATATGATTTCTAGGCAACTGGACAATCTTGTGATCTGCAATTTTGTTCAGGAATTTATCAGCATGAGGGTTGTTTTCATCATCTAGATCTTGATCAATGTGTAGTGCAGAAAATTCTTCCACTATTTCCAGGAATCTTTTTATTTCAAGATCATCTTCAAAAGCCTTCCAATATTTGACATTGTCCATTATGGAAGGCCTATATTTTACTTCAACATTGCACTTGAGTTTAGGAGGTAGTGGAACTTTAAAGTTGCTAAAAGAAACCGCTAGGGAATTTTCCAATGCATTCTCTTCTCTAGGAACAAAGGATATGTTAAAATCTAGGAAGAAATGATCAATAAGATCCCATACCTCATTCCTGTAAGTCCTCAACCTTGGATGCTTTGCCTGATATATATTTTTGATCTGATGTACAATCAATTCCTCTGAAAACTGATAATTCTTCAATCTTCATATATTTAGCAACCCTCAGCCCCAAAACTAGAGCCTCATACTAAAAAATGTTGTTCGTGTTTTCAAATTCTAACTTGAAATACAAAGTTATGATTTCTTGAGACAGGGAAATGAAAACAACCCCATCACCAACACTATCTTTAGAAGATGCCACATCAAAAATGATTTTCCAAGTTTGAGCATATTGTTTGGTTGTTTCACATGATGTTGGTGATGAGTTTCTTATTTCCAGGGGTGAATGAGGAAGATCGGTGAGCTGCAAAATGGTAGATCCCAAATCAATGTCAACATCATAAATAGGATGGTTTGTGGGATTACCTTCATCACTAATAATGTAAGCCAAATGTGATTCTATATATAGTCTTATGTGTTCACCCCCAAAGACAGGTATGGTGGCATAGGATAGGTCCATCCACAATATTCCTCCCAACCTCTTAATCCATGATCTGTACAATAACATAGCAAAATTAGGGGGAACATCTACAACTACTATATCCATGACTATACTCTTCATGGGAAATTGAAAGAGAGTAACAACCAAATCTTTAATAACCCCTAGGCATTTCACTTTCCTTGAGTCAAAAGAATATAGATCATGATATTTTTTGGTGATATCTAGACCTAGTTCATCCATGATAGATTTAGGCATTAAGTTATGGGAAGCACCTAAATCCATCAAGAAATTTTGTAAGATATTTTCATGTACATTCAATGAGGTATAAAAAGGAGGAGAGGAGTCATCCCTATCTTCCACTAAGGGCCCCAATATCACTGCAGGTTTTTCATCTTGAAAATTCACTGAATTTGTTGAATGGGAAGAAAAATCAGACTGCAACATTTTAGAAATGGACTTCTTGAAATCTTTATTCCTTATCAACTCTAAGAATGGGACCATAATTTTAATCTTCTGAATTTCATTTTCAAAGTTAAAAGAATATGGGGATTTCATAATTTCTTTTAATTCTTGGATAGGGGATTTATCCACAAGCTGATTATTTTGTTCTTCATTTCCTTTCTTTGGTGCAACCATTGTTTTAGTAGAGGGGTCTGATTTTTTAGGTTGATTGGATGTACTAGGATTTCCCTCTTTCTGTTTTGACCTCAAGTTGTACTTATTCTTATTTTCATTTGTTTTATCTTCCTTACTTAACTCATTTAGCCGGTTGTTCATCAGAGACTCCTCAGAAGCAGATTGAGTTAGGTGAGGGGAAGTAGATGTGTCTCCTAGATAGTGAATTTCTTGATCAACTTCCTCATTTTCTACTTCTTCATCATCAACTAGATTATTTTGAAGAGGGATCTAAACCCTTTGATCATATCTATTCCTATGATCTCTTTGAAGAATTTGAGGTGCATTATTTTGTCTTCTGAAATTGTTCCTATTTCAAAACTCTTGTGTGTTTCTAATATTGTCTTGTCTCCCATCAAGTTTCAGTTTTTCCATTTCTACAGAAAGTGACTTGACTAACTTAGTCAATTCATCCACCTGATGGTTAGTTGTTGAAGCATCATAAGTGGACGATTATGCCTTTTGTTTCTTCCTATCCCTATCATATTTTCCTCTTAATTTTTCTGCAACCAATATGTTTGATTCCACTTCTAGGGAAACATCTTTCATATGAGCTAGTGAAGTAGATTTTCTCTCTCTTAAAAGAAGACAAAACTCAAAGTCAAAGTCACTAGTATAGGTTTTCAATAGGCTTGACTTCAGTAGAGATTTTATTATACATTTTTTTGAACCTTTTGGAAATGTCTGACACTGATTCACCTTCTTTTCTTTTGAGAGCACCAAATTCAATGATATAGTACATAAAATCCTTATTGTCACCCCAATTCCTTAAAAAGGCATCATCAAGGGATTCAATCCCAATAATTGATCGAAGAGATAAACTCTTAAACCATTTTCTGGCTTCCCCATCAAGGCTTTGTAAAAACACTCTCATCCAAACATCCTCATTCTCATTATTCCAATTATCAACATAGCTATAAAAGGCTGCAAGGTGTTCTTCTGCAATGATATCCTCCTCTCCTATGAACTTGGGAATATAATTTAGGTAATATCCTATTGGGAGGGAATTCATAAGCTGAGGAAGAACAAAAGGGGCATACATATCAACCACAATGACAACCATTCTATTCCGAGGATGATTAACCCTTGTCATTTGATTAGGGAAAGGTGGATTTTGAATTCTAGGAGAAGTGGGAGGTGATTTGAAAGGAAAAGCTGAAATATGCATATCGTGTATCTTAGGAAAAAGAATATTATAACATGGATAAGTTTCAAGTTTAACAAAAAGTGGTTGGGTCTTGGAGGTGGATGGGGAAAACTCAAGAGGGACATAGATTCCTTCTTCTTTGGTTACAACAAATTTTAAAGAATGAGGAGAGGGAGAAGCTAGAAGGGGAAAATCCTCTAGACTCAATCTTAAACCAATTTACAACTTCAGGGGATGCAAGAACATAAAAATTTTCAAGACTTTCTTCTTTCAACAAAGGAGAAAAAGATGAGTATTCAAGAGGAAATTCTCCTAGTTTTAAATTTACAGGAGCTTCAATAGTAGGTAATTTAGAAATGCTAGATAAAACTACTGGTGTTTGAAAAGTAGATTCAGGAAAGTCCCCAGAAGTACCTAATAAAATAGATGAAGAGGCTCCTTGGGAAGCCTTTCCTTTCTTGATGATACTTTTTGGGTTAGCTTCAGGTGTAGCCAGAGGTAAATGTGAAGTAGACCTCATGTGTATACCTTTGGGATCCACAACTGAAACAATGGAGTCGCCAGGTGAAATCTGTAGTCTTCAGTTTACTGATCACTGTGCACCCTTAGAATCAACATTTTCTCTGTCATAAAACCCAAGGAAAAGTCTTCAATTTGTTCCCCCGCAACAGTGCCAAGAATGTTAGCATTGAAAGTCACACTTTGACTGCTAAAGTGTAAGCTCAGCACCCATCAAGATGTTAAAGATAATATTTTATGATAAGTTGGTAAATGGATGAAAAATCAGGAAACTAATGTCAATCATAGCTTACTCCATACAATATGAACCAACAAATAAGGATTTGAGTAACTTAGATAAGGATTTAAGAAATAAAATAGATAGGTGGAAGACTCAATAAGAAAGATGTAATATGCCTACCATCTACATCAGGTAGTACCGACAGACATATGAAGAAAAACCATCTGAAACAATAAATTATTATAATCAAAGAGAAAACTATGATATATTTGTAAACAATATCACAACATATTCTCCATTTCAAAAAAGATACAATTAAGAAAATTGAAGAATTCAATAGACTGCAATCAAAATAAGATAGAAAAAAAGATGATAAGGAAAAAAACACTGATTTCTATTATCCAAAGTGTCTCAGGTCTGGTACATACAATAGGAGATATTCTTTATCCAAAGTGTCTCAGGTCTGGTACATACAATAGGAGATATTCTATGTTACATAGGCAACATTAAAATATGAGTCTCTCTCAAACCATTTGAACCCTCCTTCACTATTACCATGCCTATCTTATAGTCTAGACTGTCATTGACAACTTTCCAATTCGAATAACAACTCCCACATAGGATTCCTATGCCTATAGATGGTTTGACTACAACTGTACAACATAAATAAAATAGAATTCTAAAATTCAGGCTAATGGTGGCAATGTTTGCAACATTTTATTTATGGCTAATGAAGTGTCCCTTCGAGCGCATCTTCCTTTGACAGGTGGCCTCCCATCTTGCAACTAACCCTTATACAACTGGAATGCATCCATATTAACACTTGGTAGTTGTTCCTCCCTTTAAAAACTCCAAAACATGAGTTCGCAATGCCTGTCAGTATCAGTTAGTTCATAGTGCTAGGCACTACGAACTTTCCTATAGTGGCTCATTTCATTTGATAAAGTCTTAAAAAATTCCAAAAAATATCTCCAATGCGCAATTTTTTTTTAACAACTTATAATCTTGGTACATAACTAGAAGAGAGCATTATTGTAACTAAACATGGCTTATAAATCATAACCATCCTAAAAAATGCAAAATGCATAAGACAAGTAACTTTTCAAAAACTGATATTGGTTAAGGAAGTTCAACTTCTTCATGTTTTAACTCTGGAGCTTCTCCTGGTAGAAACCTTAGCTAACATGTCCATATTTCTCTTGGCCAACTCTTCTTTAAAAGGTTATAGTTTTGGCTTTAGCTTTCTGATATGAGCTTGATAAGATCTGTTTTGTCAATAGAGTTTCTAAGCTGCCTGTGGAGGGGCAAGAATCTTTTAGCCATAAAATTTTCTTTGTCAATGGACTTATGATGAATATCCAACACTTAAATTTCCTTCTGACACTCAATTGTTCCTTTTTCATCTTATCAACTTCAGCTCTTTCTTCCTTGAGTTTTCTTTTGAGCCTCTTGAAAGTGTGATTGGTTTCTTCTTGAGGAGTAGTGATATCAAAAATTTTAATGGGTTTCTCAACCAATTTGGATTTACCTTTTCTCTGAGTTGAAATTTCTGCTACATCACTTTTCACAGGAACATTTTTCTTGGCTACTTACCTAGTAAAATGACTCCTAGGCTTAATCTTGTTTGCAACAATAGGTGAAGGGAACATAAGATTTCTTCCTCTCATGCTTGTGGATTTTCTTGGAGGAACTTCCATAGGAATGGGCTCTTCCATGGGTGAAACTTCCCTCTGTGAATGTTGTGAATTCCCTCCTTCCTGTGTTTCAGTTGTATCAGCCATAGAACCACCTCTTTTATTCTTGTTAAAATATGAACACACAGTCTTATCCACAGGAGTAGGACTTTGTATTTTATATTGTGGGGTGGGGGAAACATTTAGCTGAAACTGTGATGCAGTGAGGAATGTTTCCCAATCAGTATTTGTCTTTCTCAAATATTCAATGACCAACCTTTTAATAAGGCCAGAGTGAAAGACACTTGTGTCTACTTGTTTATGTTTGTCTTGAACTCTATCAACCATCTTACCAATGCTTCTAAAGAGGTAAAAAGGGAGATTCATTGCTTCTTTCCTTGTGAAGTGTAATAGCAACCTCATTTGATATTGATAAACCTTGTTAAATATTCCCTCATAGGTAAAATACCTTTGGATAACCTTCAAAATTTTATCAAAACATTCAATCATATAGTTTCTAAGAACCCCTTTGGACAAGTTGTCTTCTTGATACTCTGATTTAAAAATTCCTTGGAGAAAGCAACATTTAATGTCATATCCTTGAACCATTTTTATCCAGTGTTGGGTATCTCTGTTGCAACTGATATGGACAACTCTGAAACTTCAAATTATAACATTCCCACCTTATTTTTCATCTCATTGAGATTGAGTGTGAATTCCATGGATACCTCTTGATGCCCCCTCTACATCTTTTGACAAAAAGTGATGCAACCTACTCTCTGAAAATCCTCTCTGATCAAATGTCCATAATAAAGAAATTGCATGTCATAGTGCTCCGTTCTTACTATTTCAACTCGCTTATGAGTCTTGTTGTGCCGTGGGTTTTTCATAACTGTTGTTTGAAGAAAACCTTTGTGTAATATTAATGATTGCTAGATGTGTGAAACAAGGAATATAGAAGATTAGGGTTTTGATGAAAAAACTTTCGCCAATAGGCTAACCTTGTAAAGGGTTTCTACAGACATTATTTTATACACATTATTCAAAGGTAAAGCTAAGGAAAATCCACTGAAAGTTATGATGAAAGGAAAGACCAATAAGACTCTACAAAAATGATTTTATTAGCATAAAAAATGGATAAACAACATCACTACATCTGCAATTTTAAGTCCGCTCCCAAAGATGATCAATTGCGCACTACAAAATGGATAGGGATATAATTAACTCTGTTAAGGTTGCAGTTTTAGGAAGATGCATAGGACGGGGTTTTAACAATGTTGGAACAAAGGTTTCGCAACACAGTTTGCAGTGCCCTGTGAGTCATTTCACAACACCAGGTGAAAATGATAGGAGCAAGTAAATGTTGAGCAGGAGGAAAAATTGAATAAGGTCAGAAGATGGTCAGTCTTAATAGGCACAATTTAGAGAAAGTTTTAAGTGAATTTTGCAAACTGATAGAAAGGAAGTGATAGTTCATAATGCCCAAAGGAAAAACAACCAAAATCCCTTTTTCGACCTTCAAACAGGATGAAAAATCTAATGGAGTACTTGGTGGTCCTAAGTTTGATGTTGGTGTCTTTGAAATTGCACAAGGGTGTTTGCAAGTAGTCCAAGATCTAACAATCTCCTTCATCTAGTTTGCAACACCTATCTATAGCACCAGGTTCACAGTGTCAGTTCATAGCACCTAGCTCAAACACAATTTTCACACTTGGAGGAAGCCGTTAGAAAATTTAATGACATAATCCCTGAGAATTTCTTTAAAACAAAGTCTCTGAAAACAATGATATATTCTTTGACATGATCCTTAAATGAAATTATGGCAATGAATGCATGGATTAATTTGAATATGATGCGAACTCTCCTAGTGAGTTGGCAGTGCATAGAATAAATCTGATTTGACAACTAAATGGATAAAAGGTGACAACGAAGGATATTGTGTACAACATGGAGGTGTGATGTGTCAAGGTGATGATGCAGAGTTCAAATATGTGATTCATGAGGGTTTATTCAACTTGGCATGATAACAAAGACATAACCTGTTATTGGATAAATCCATAGGTGCGGACACTAACCGATCTCCCTAGATCCATTTGGATCTAGAACAAAACACACCAGAACATGAAGCTTTCCTTAAGTTTTCGATATTGAATTTATTAGTAGGAAGGAACAAGTAACATACCTTAGTATCACTTCCTAGGGTCTTT
>CBVK0103077914.1:0-14372 GCA_900067695.1 Picea abies
GACACCACCAACTTGAAGTAGAAACCAGCACTGAACACGCGTAAGGTATGTCAACATTATATATGAGACCACCAACTCGAAGTAGCAACCACCAATTAACACGCATAACAATTTGTGAAGAAATGACCTACCGACTTTTTATCATCTCAAACAAATGTCTGATCATAATTGTGGATTAGCAATGTAAGTTAACTAAAACAACCACATCAAAAAAATTATATTCTTACGATAAGAAATATTATGAAACTTAAGATTGATATTCTTATGATAAGAAATAGTATGAAACTTAAAATTGTTGGTGTTTATTGAGTTTGCATGTAATATTTAAAAAACAAATAAGTATAAAAAAAAAAAATCAATAGTATTCATAATAAAATATTTTTATATTCATCTTAGTTAAAATATTCATATGTATAAGGTAATTGAAAGTAAAAAGATTCATAATATTTTAATAAAAAAAAAGAGAGATGTGTAATTCTTTTCCTGAAGTTAACACATAATATATATACCTATATATATACACAAGGTATGTCAATATTACATGTCACACTAATACTTTGTTAAGAAATGACTTAGCAATGTCTTATCATTTGAACAAATGTCTAATCATTATTATTGATTAGCAATGTATGTTAAGTAAAAGAATGAATCATATATGTAAAGTAAAAAAGAGTTGTAGTCTTATGATAACAAAAATTATCAAATTTAAAATTGATTGTGCTTTTATAAAAATATTCCTTGCATGTTCAATATGGAGTTGATATTTAACATTTAAAAAAAAATATGAACAATAAAGGTTGTATGGAAGCATAGTTTAGTCAATTTGAAAATATATGATGAATATTGAAACTTTATATAACTAAATGCAAAGGTAAGATAACCTATAAAAGTTGATAATTAGAAAACATTAACACTAAAGTCTTTTAACTTTTTTATGTATCTCCGTGATTTTACATATATACATATATTGAAAAATATGCATATAAACATATAAACTGAACACAATTCTTTTATGCATATGTTTAACTTAAAAAATATTGTTAAAAAAATATATTTACTTTACATATATCTCTTTTGCATAGATATATCATCCAGTAAAATATATTTTCCTCACCCTTGTACTTCACATAGGTATATCCCTACATAGCCAACACGTAGTATTTTTGAATAGTTGCGCATAGAATTCATATGACTTATCCACCCGCACTTCGCAACTCCACACGCCTAATAGTTCCACAACACGGATTCTAACAAGCGATGTATAGCACATTCATTTGCTAAGATTCCATCACTCACTCTCCTTACATAATTGAATTTATTTTAAATAACAATGTTTATTATAAAAAAGTCGTATGGATATTTTTAACTTAAACAATATTGTTGACTTGAATTTATTTTAAGTAACATTCTCTCTTATAAAAAATAAGTATATAAAGTGAACAAAATGCTTTTATGCATATGTTTAACTGAAAAAACATTGTTTTTACTTATCCATTTTTCAAGTAGTGAAGAACATTTTTCCATGGCGATATCTACACCCTCTACACTCCGCATAGACATATCTTCTCCACCTCCGCACTATGCACGAGTATATCCAACATACACTCTCCATAGACATATATTCTCCACCTTTGCACTATGCACGGGTATATTGAACATACATTGCACAACCAACACTAAAATGTATGGTTAAAACCAAAACTAAAGAAAAATATTCTTAAAAAACTCGTTATCATTAATTTTGTACAAATTATTTAATATAACAAAATTTTCCAAAAATACCCACTATTAGTAATTTTGTATAAATTGTTGAATATAATTGTTTTTCCAGTTGTGTAGAACCTTTTTCTATGACCATATATATGCACTCTACATAAATATATCTTCCACACTTCGCACATGAATATCCCCCACATATCCAACACATAGTCTATTTTGAACCCTTGTCTAGAGAATTCATATCACTTATCCTCATGTGCTCCGGTACATCTGCAACTCCACACTTCCAATAGTTCCACAACAAAAGTTTTTACAAGCGATGTAATTTGCATGATAATGGAGTAATTTATGGAACGCTTATTTGCTAAGATTCAACCACTAACTCTCCATACTTAGTTGAATTTATTGTAAGTGAATTTATATTAATAAGTAATGTTTATTAATATATATGTGTGTGTATTTAAAGTGACATAAAATTCTTTTATGCATGTATGCTTAGCTTAAAAAATATTTTTAAACATATATATCATATAGACATATATATCTTATCCATAGATATATCATACAGAAAGATATATCTTATCCATAGATATATCATCCAGAAAGATATATCTTATCCATAGATATATCATCCAGAAAGATATATCTTTTGCACCTCTGCACACCGCACATATATATCCCACACACAAGAAACACTTAGTTTATTTTGAAACCTTGTGTTGGCAATTCATATCACTAATCTTCCCCCATTGCACAACTATGCACTTCTAGTAGTTCCCCAACATGGATTTTGACAAGCGATGTAAATTTTCTGATAACCAAATCATTTATGGCACATTGATTTTCTAAGATTCCACCACTAAGTCTCCATACTTTGTTGAGTTTATTTTATGTAACAATGTTTATTATTAAAAAAAAATATATAAAGTGAACAAAATGATTTTATGTGCATATGTTTAACTTAAAATATTCTTAACTAATGGTAATAATTTGAATTTTAATATTTTACTAGCAATTTTCAAGTTGTGTGGGGTCTTTTTCTATGATGATATATGTAACATACCTCTCTACTCAACACATGGTATAGACTAATTTTTTGAGGACACTTGCATGCAAGTGATCCGGTTATAGTGCAATGTTATTTGTTTCGAATATGGATTTTACATGATGATGTTGATGGGTTGTGATATATTGTTACTTGATATATGTATTGACAGATGCTATTGACAAGTTAACCTGAGTGTGTAGGACAAATGACAGACTATAGATGTTGTTGGCATCAGTGGATCTCCATAGACTCTAGATTGAGTCAGTGAGTGGACTGTATTGATTGAGTATTTCATTTTATGCATATGTGACATATGATTGATTATAATATGATTTTGTATATGGATCATTGACATTGTTTTGTCAGTGGATGCAGGCTGACAATGCTTGCTAATCAGACTCACATAAGGATTAAAGGGGCGATGCACCAAAAAACCAAACATTGAAGCAAAGGTGTGGAAAATTCCCTGTCACATCCTACTAGCACTCTCGTCATGGATTGAATTGTAGGTTAATGATTACGTAGTTCAATAAATCCATGATTTCGTGAGGGCGGATAGAGATAGTCACTCACAAAGATTTCTAAGGGGCACGCAATAAGGAGAAATCCTTATTCCTTAGAAGCCCTTAGTCTCTCACAAGGTCGAACGAGAGGAATGTTGACTGCAAGGGTTGGACAAACTACCAAAACCAATCAAAATGTGAGTGGCATGCTTGGAGCATGGGAGTGTGTCTCGAAGGACACATCTCTTAATTTAAAAACTTGAGTCAATGGATCTAGGTGGCCTAGAAAACAATGAATTGATTTGACAATGTTGGATTTAAAATAATTAATTAATGAGCAATTTTATTAATTAGAAATCCCCATAAAAGTCTAAGGCTATTCTAAGAAAAATCTAAATTCTAAGTTTAGTTAAGGGATTAAAATAAAATGTTAAATAAAATAAAGGATTAGAGATAAATCAATCTAAAGAAAAATTGAGATAAATCTAAATATTTGATATAATGCACATGTGTGCAAGAAAATACTAAAATGAAATTTNNNAATATTTGATATAATGCACATGTGTGCAAGAAAATACTAAAATGAAATTTAAAAATAAGAAAGAACTAAAGTATGTGAGAATAAGTGTACACATAGAATAATATCTATAGTCTAGTTACCATTAGACTAACTAGAAGAATACGCATATTTTAACTCTAACTAAGATTTAGTAAGGAAACCACCTGTCCCACGCTTCGAATGCCTAGCCTTAATTGACACCAGGCCGAGCCCTTCACGCTGCCACCTCACAGCTCCTTCAACCTCCAGGTACTCCATTCCTCCCCCTGCGTTGGATATTGCTTCCCCGAAATCACCCACGTGGATGCCTTCTCATGGTCAAGCCGCCCGTAACAAGGCGTCGATGTCCTCTAACTCAGAGCCAGACTTGCAGAGGAAAGAAAACTTCACCATCCTTTACGACTTGGTCTTCGAACTCCGTCAGGGAGTGGAGGACCTTCATTTCCAGTTACAGCTCGTAGATGGGAGGCTCTCAACCCTTCTCCAGCTTCTTTCCACTTCTCAAGAAGCCCACCCCACGGCTTCAGAAGAAGCGCCTCCCACCGCAAGTGACAATGAGAGTTTCAGTAAGCAGGGTGTAGCAGAGGATGGCGAGGAGCCGACTCGGCAGGAGGTCACGGAAGCGGTCATGGCCATGGGTAAGCAAGCGCAAACTTCGTCGGGCAACGCCGAGGTCGTTGAGGAGCCAGTTTGGCAGGAGGTCAAGGAGGTGGTCGTGGCCATCGGTCTGCAAGCGCACATCCTATCGGAAGACGCCAAGACAGCTGCTAACAAAGACATGTGCACCGAGGACGATGACATGCAATGGGCAACCGGCATGACACTTGTTGAAGAGGAGCCGTGGCCAGGATATCTGCGAGAGTATGTGCCAGACTATACGTCAATTGTCTAACCCCTTGGGGGCTGTTCTTTTTTAATAATTCTTCCTCTAGTAGCATCTATGTCAGCTCAGCTTTGTGTGTTTTTTTTAAGACTGATAAGAACTCATGGTTAGAATTGCCAGGTTGGCTGAACTGGTTTCTCCCTTTGGAGCAGTTCAGTAACTACAACCAGGATGACACTCAGGCCAGGCTATCTGCCAGAGTATGTGCCAGACTATACGCCAATTGTCTAAGCCCTCTAGGGGGCTGTTCTTTTTTAATAGTTATTCCTCTAGTGGCATCTTTGTCAGCGCAACTTTGTGTTTTTTAAGATTGATAAGAACTCAGGTGTTATAATTACCCGGTTGGTTGAACTGGTTTCTCCTTTTGGAGCAATTCAGTAACTACAACCCGGATGACACTCAGTTTTGTACTTATGGTCTCGTTCTTTGAAGGCCCTTATATATAAAATTACTTACTTACAAAAAAAAAAAAAAGATTTAGTAAGGAAACAAACATTAAATGGGAATCTAGGGCATAAAGAGACATCTAAGAGTGATTTAAGGAACACATTTGGGAAATGTAAGGGAAATTGACTTTTAATTGTGATAAAATATGTAATTACTTGTGCAACTTGCGGAGAGGGTGACAATTGTGAGGATGAATCATTCTAATTTATTTAATTAAAAAGAAAATTAATTGTGCATGTGTGAGTAAAGAAATTCTTATAAAGAAAATCATCTAGATGGGAAAGGGGATCAATGGTTATTGGTAAATTTATGTTGTAAAAATCATTTGACTGATTTTACTTGTGAGAATTGAGATACCGAGATTGATATAGAGTGGTGGCTCTACCTTGCGAGGCAATATTGGAGCTAAAGTATTTCTGGTTTGTGTGTACTTGGCCCCTTTGCATATCTGGGGGCTAAGGGGGAAGAAACATACCCCTAGTGTTGGCTGAGAGGTACCAGTGAAGTCTCAATGATTAGAATGCAGGAGAAAGGAAGGAGTGCATTTTGTTGAAGGACATACACAATTATGCACACTTATTGGTCGCAATATTTTATTTTTGGATATTTATTTGTAATAGAAACTAATTTTTGTATTTTGATTGCTTATAATGAAGTCGATTTTGATTTGTGGTATGTTTTATTTTCCTACATATATATGATCATGATGTACAGAAATGGAAGTGTTATTATGTTATAATTTAATCATATCTTGATGCAGTACACTATGAAATTAATATTTATTGTTGATTGTTATTAAGATTTTAATCATAGCTTCTGAATCTAGAGTTTGTATGTATGCCTTCAAGAATATTGCATGTCTAGAAATAATTATGTTTATAGCATTTTTTGGAGAATGAGTTTCATTGTTGATCAACGCTTCTTTATTTCCTTTCTAAACTTTAGAGAGTTGAAGTTCGTTGTCACATTTGGATGGAAGAAACAAAATCTTAATCTCTTGTGAATGCTTCCTAAATTATATATGACCCAGAATTGAAGTTTTATTTCACTGTCAATTTAAATTACAGTCCGAAATTCCGAGGTTCGTTTGTTGCTTCCTTTTAAAATTTTAAACCCCATGTGTAGAAACCCTTTAGTCACGATATCTTTTGTATATATTTTGATATCAAGTTAGATTTTATTGCCATTGTGACTTTGATACAATTGTTCTTAATCGTGGACCGTTAATGGGATTACTTTTATTTTTCTTCTTAGTGACAAAAGTTATATGTATTTATAATCGAGTTGATTGCTCCAATTTCTTCTGATTTTATATCTCTGATTTTTATTTTGTTTGCAATACCTCAATCCTACTATTAATTCTTTTGAATGATTAGAATGAATGAAAAATAAATAAATGACAAATGGTATCTATTGATCACTTAAACAAAACAACATTCTTGAAGACACAAACGATAATAAATAAGTGAATATTCATCTAGGATTGTGAACTAGGTTAGAATAATAAATCCAACGAATAAAGTGGTAAGTAGTAATGAAGAAAAATACTTGCCATTAAATATCATTGTCCCCCCACTCCATGGAAAAAACCATTGCATGTGTCACTTGAATTCATGAAGATGAAGATGGTTGCATCCATGTGGTATAACTCCTCAATACTTTTGGAAGAAAATATTGATGTCCCTCTATTTTCCCTCCTTTTGGTAGGTATCGAGTAGGAGTCTAGAATGCTTTTGGAGATGGATTGATTCATCCCTTGGCCACTCGAGTGAGAACTCTATGTGTTTTAGATGTAACATCTAAATTTCCATGGGTTTTTTTAATCACTTTCTAAACATTGGGTATGTGTGGTAAAGTGTTGAGGACATTTTGGCAAAAAGAAAGGAATGGGGTGATACCGCAATCAAAGAAAGTCTAGAGAATTGGACTATGGAAAGCATTTGAGCTTAATCAATATATGATTCCTCCATTTATTCTTTCTTCGTTTGTTTTCAATGGGGTCTTTCAACCTCATCAACCTGATGGGAAAGGAAGAAAAAGCATTGCATCAAGATAGCTATTTATCTTAAGTTAATTGTAGGTGTATTTATATTGTGATTATAAGTAATGAAATATAGTTTTGTTGTACATTTTGTTTTCTAGTTTGGTATCAGAGCTAAGTGCTCTGGGTAACTTCCTCACGGGAGGCCCAAGAGGTGTAAATATAGATTACTGTGTGTGTTTCCAAATGAATATGAGAATAGTATATCCGACTGGTGAAAATATGTAAGAAAATTTGGAGCTAGGTGTTGAACTTGTAGTGTGGCATCGTGGTTGAGGAGACCAAATAGAATGATCTAGATTAATTGTTGCAGCCCTGTGGAGAAAGAGTAACATTGTTGTGTGACTGTATGAAGCGATCAGATTCCCAATTGTCTCTATTGAATGTCATTGATGCCTTTTGACAACATTATACATTCTCATCATGGAAATTAGACATCATGGGAAATTCAAAGGGAGGGGTCTACCTTAATTAAAGTGAAAAATAGGACCGCTTGCTCCAAGAAAATGCAGTAATTATTTGAATAGAAAATGTGTGCATTTGGCTACAGGTCTTTGATTGATTTTCTTTAGTTTTGTAATTTTCTACAGTAGATGTTTGCAAGAGTGAGACAAATTCTTTCAATTCCAAGCGCGAGAAAAATCCCACCAAAGATAAGCCATGATGAAGGTGAAATACAGAATGATGTTTTCAATATGTCGTCGAAGAAAGCTCCATGGGCTCATACATATGGCATAAAACATTTAGAAGCACTATATCAGTTATTGTGTGGAAGTTTTAAAATGGTTTGTAAAATTTATGATGAAGAACCAACTATAAGAACAGAGTACCATAATTTAAATTAGTGGTTCTTGACGTTTTTTGGGGCCACAAGAACATTTTGCTAGTTTGATTATGTTTACGGTTTATTAAAAGATAGAGATTATTGTTGTACTTTGGTGCTTCAAGATCATCAGTTATATGCTATCATTGTCTATATTGTTGTAGTGTGTTGAAAGAAGGTCAATTGTATGATTGACTGCTGAAAATGTTCAATAATCAGATCACTGTCCTATATAACTATCGAAATTTGCTCTTCGGGGGAATTTCACAGATGGTAGTTTATCCATAGGATAATTCAGTGTCAAGGCTATACTTTGGGGTAGTCAAGAAGCGTCAATCCTACGAATACGTCAATGATGGTATGAAGCGGTTATACTTTAAATGGATCAAGTGGTAGCTCGAAATTGTGGAGAAGAAAAGAGCGAAAATCGAAGATTGCAGAGTGGGTAGAGTTGCTAATGAAGACCAGTCGGACAAAGATGACAGATATAAATTGTATATAGTTTCTATATTGTAGGAAAAAAAAAAATTGCATTTCTCCATTAAGCGGGAGTGTTGGAGAATAATGACTAAATACCATGATTAGTATTTGGTTTGAGTTTGTTAAGAAGAGTTGAAATATTATCTCAACTATCTAAATTGTGTACTTAAGATAGCTATCTATAGGTGTATTTTTTTTGTGATTATACTTAATGAAATATAGTTTTGATGTGCATCTTGTTTTCTAGTTGATTCATACTTTGCGGCCCTTCCGTTTCATTGAGAAGACGATGCAGCAAGACGTGGTCTAGCCGTAACTGCTAATCGCTTTCAGTCGATGAAGAAAGTTGATGCGAGATGGAGGGACTCGAATTTGAACATCTGCCTGTGACCTGCCATTACGAACAACCATTAGCTTTCACGACGTAAGCCTCACCATTCGAGGAACTTCCAATTGTTTATAGAATCGCCCAAGAAGGCTCGTTACAGTATGAAAACGAATGCTCGATTTCAAGTTAATCGTTGTTGGAAGTTATTTTCTGCGATGTCGAGAGTTGAAATTTCAAAGGTATTCGGTAGAAGTTTGACGTTGAAACGTTGTATATGATGTATGAAAGGCCATTATAAGAATTTATTAATTCTTCTATATCTGAAAGGATAACAATCATTTCTTTCAACATGTTAAATTCAATTTAATTAACAATATTATTATATTGATAACTTTTACACTTCATTCAAATACAGTTTTCTTAACCATTACTAAGTACTTGCTTTAAGTTATATGAAAAATTTAATACTATTATGTTTTCTTCCTCTATTTTTTTCTCTAAATTTTAAATGAGTTCCTTTTAGTGATAAGATCTGAGTTTCTTTTAACAAATTTACAAAATTGTTCCCTTATGAAGTATGCTTTGCTTATTATTAAATATTAGCACATAAGTAAATATCATTATATATGTACGAGAGACCATTAATATTTTTGAAACAATGATTTTTAAAACTATAACATTGATTGTCTCTAGCTTAAATGACAATGCTATATGATAATTACACAATCTAAGAACAATTGCAATAATTTGTATGTCAACAAACGATGCTATATGCTGATTTCCGAGTTAAAACAGTTAATATTTTTAAAACAATGATTTTCAAAAATAGAACATGGATTGTCTCTAGCTTAAATGACAATGCTATAGACTGATTACACAATCTAAGAACAATTGTAATAATTTGTATGTAACTGACAATGCTATATGCTGATTTGACAAGTCGAAACAGTTCCCCCAATTTGTATGTCAAATGAAAAAGCCTATGACTCTTTAGTGCAAATCTTTGAATGAAACATTAAAATAATTTTGTTTTCAACATTATGCTTTTAATTTTATAAAGAAGTTACGTATCCAAATAAGGTGATACAAAAGTGGAACAATGAGAAATGAACTTTCCATATCATATTTAATTTTATTCTTCAATCCATTTAATGTCTATCATATCCTTTCAAGGAGTTTTAGATTACAATAACTTTGTTTTCAACACTATGCTTTTAACTTTATAAGTGTGATACGTATTTAAATAAGGTGATACATGAATGGAACATTTAGAAATGAAGTTTCCATATCATAGTTAATTGTCTTCTTCGTTCAATTTAATGCTTAGCACACCGAGTTTACCACATCCTTTCAAGGAGTTTACACTTCAGGTTGATTAATTAATTATTACGAGATCTTGTAAATGATAATTTCTTCTATATTTATGATTTGAAACTTTTATTATACAAATTAAGTTTTTTATATAAATCCTTCTTATTAGAATAAAGAATGTTTATCATAAATATGCTTGTGAATGTTTTCAATCGTAATATTATTACTATGCAAAATGTTGGAACGCTTATAAAGAGATGACTAAAGTTGATTTGGTTAATTGTTATTAAACTACATACTTATACAAGAGAAACAAGAGAGTTCGCGAACACTCATTTGGTTTGGTCCATCGTTATTAGTCCCTGTCAAAGGCGTAGAGGGACTATAGCGATCAATGATTCATTGACTTCATATTAGTTTGTCGTTTGACTAAATTTTTTTGCATCATCTCTACTGTTCAAACTAGAAAACTAAAAACATTATTTTTTATATAATAAACAAATCCTTATATGTCATGATCTCGTTCGATAAAATATTTTAGTTCTTATTGCGAACTTCGTTATTCCCATTGTTTTATATGTTAGCAGATCCAAAGTTTTTGATCATCTACAGTCTTTTTAAACTTTTACTATTTTTATTGAAATGTTTAGATATCCAAAGTTTTGAACATGGGGAGTCATTTTTTTATTAGTTGACTTCATATTAGTTTGTCATTTGAGTAATTTTTGTTTTAATAGTCTCTATTGTTCGAAGTGTTGTTGTTATTATTATTATTATGTTTTGTTATTATTATGTACTTAAAGAGACATTTTCATTATTATGTATGTAAACAGGCCTTCCACATTGCATTCTTTCTTAAATGTTTACACAACACGAGGGCCTTCCTCGGTTCTAGCAGCCTTAAGTGTTTACCTAACAGGCCTCACAGCCTTAAATGTTTACTTAACAAGTGAGTTACAATACAGTTTCCTCTGATTTTTGGATATACTCTTGTGTGTAGTGAATTTGGGCAATACTGTTCTTCACCAACATTATTGGTTCACTAGTTGATGCTTGATCATTGGTTTGCTTGATGTTGTTTATTGTTGTCTGATTCAACTTTGCAAAGTTGAGGTCCTTCACCTACATTTGGACCTCTTGGTGCTTGTTAAATGGTTTTTTGCTTCCTGCTTGATCCTGTTTGCTTCAACTTTGCAAGGTTGGGGTCATGCATCGACATTTGGACCTATTGTTGTAGTTTTCATCGTTGGGGTTCTACATCCGTGATTGGAACTACTCTTTTTTCATTCCTCATTCACGGATAACTTTCAGTGCCATGGCTTCATTCATATTCATTTCTTTTTGTTTATTATTTGCAGTTTGCAAGTAATCATTTTCAATACTAGGGATCTGGGGATGCCTGAGTCAACATACTCTTGCAGAACACCTTTTTGTGTGACTACTATGACCAGAGAAATAGGGGTGTGTTGTTGTCTTTTTATTTTCCTTGAATGTCAATGTTTGACACAGAATCCACCTCTTTTGAAACCATAGTTACATATAGAAAAGGAAATCAAATTTTCTCCTCATATTTTTTGGTCCTGAAAACCATATATTTGATGCATTTTTTTTAGGTTGTTCCCTTCCAAAACATCGTGTTCCCATTTGAATGTCAATGTTGGACACAAAACCCACATCTGTTGCTGCCACATTGATATATACAAAAGAAAATTGAATGTTCTCCTCACATTTTTTGTTCCTGAAAACCGTGCATTTGGTGTATTTATTTTTTCAGGATGTTCCCTTCCAATCACATATGCCCACTTCCATGTATTGAACATCGTACCATATCTCTTTGGAAAATATGAATGCAAATGGGTTTACAAAATGAATTAAGAGTTGTTATTGCGAAGCAACCATCTACCAGGACCTTGCCATCCTTTATTTCGAGGTTGTGACAGGGCATGCTTTTATTCTCTGGATCAAAAACCATGTTTAGTTGTTGGTTTTATGATGTCCTTTCTGTCTTTCAAAGCATGTTCTATCACCCTTTTTAGATCTAGGACTCGTCTTGTAGAAATGGTTCTTTGTAATCTGAATGGCCAGTTCACTAATCTGTATGAGACTGGATTTCATGTTGTAAGATAATTGAAACATCTTAGAATATCTTCTTCATGTTGTAATATAATTTAAAACTTAAGAAGTTGTGATGTGTGATGGTCTTGTTCGTGTGGTAAAAGTTTGTCATGCCTAGTTCTTTGAATTTTGTTTATCCAACAGACCATCTATATGGGTTTTATCAGTGGAGGGCATCAAGAAGTCGTTTCAGATCTATTTTGGTGTTGATTTGTGAAGAGTGGGGATGAAAATAAATGGTGAATAGGACTATCAAACTATGTGAAATATCTACTGAAATGCTTATAGGATGCACGCATAGAATAACTTCAAAAAGTGATCTATGCCTTAAATACTTGGTCTTTGTGCTAAGAAAATTTATAGTGTTATTTCATTTGTGTTGTCTCTTATGTATGGTTCATTGTTCATTATAAAAAAAAAATATTTTTCATATGCTATAGTGACCACGGGGCATTGAATTTGACACGAGGAAGGTTGAAGGATACATAGTGGAATTGGTATGGAGTTCTGGATTTATAGTTTTCATTTTTTTTCCTATTTGCATATTATCTAAATATAGCTAAGAAAGATATTTAAAATCACAACTTAAAAGATGAATAAAGTAATAAATGTTGAGTGCTATGAAATATATACAAACTCCATTATAGATGACAACATCAACCAGGGGTTTCATAGAAATGGGATTTTTAGATTAGATGCATTCTCATGAACTGTGGGAGATTTCCTCTTCGATTCATTTCAATTTATATTGCATTTCCTTTATTCCTCGACCGACCTGCACAATGAATTGATAGATCATTTCTTGGATTTTTTAGAAAGTGGCGACGTTGAGGCATTGGAGTCATATCAATATGAATTGACATCTGATTTTCTTTTCCAGTTGCATGGAATATCTGATGTCACTACGTATTTTTCAAAGATGCAGTTGTCTGCATATTCAACTCTACCTGCACATGAGAGGTGGATTTGGAGAAATACATTTTGTATACCATGGTTGTCCAAGTGGCTTAATATATCAATTGGAATATGGTCATTAACAAGAAAAACAAGATATCTACTATTCAACAGAACTGCATCCAGGGATCCATATTTCATCTTGTTCCATGATGTCAATCCTGTCAGTGGTCATTATTAACCACTACTCTATAGAAAATTATCCATATGCAATCTTGGAGGACCTCATATTTACTTATCCCTCATTTTCACAGACCTTCAATTGCATTGGAAATGAATTATGCATCATATACACACCCATGGATTGCACATAATGACAACTATTACATATACCTGTGGAGATAATTTGTTCAATGAAATTTTCTATTTGGTAGCAACATAGCTCGATGTGCACTCACTGTGCCTTTACATGGTTCAATCCTTTTGCAATGCAATTATAGGTAGCAGTCAACAGGCTTTTAACTTCTTACATCAACACATTTTACCATATCTCCTATAAAGTATGTCGATAGTTGGAAGTTAGAAACAATACCTTGTAAACATGGAAATGTCATATGAGAAAGGAAAAGTAGGGGGTGGAAGATTCCATTTGCACTGGCTATCTATCATATTCAGAGTAAATATCCAGGCTTGGTTGGCCTTGTCGGATGGTACTGTCCATTCCTACTGTATTGATTCAAACTACAATCAAACAATTGGCATCATGTCATTGAAAAAAAATGCACTACACAGCCATTATAAACCTTTGATAAGAAATACTACTAGTTCAAGATCCATTGTATATGCCACCCAAATCGCATCGAATTTCATAAGCATCGCATGCTATTTAATCAAAATGAAAATGATCCCAGTTGTGATGAGGTCATATAGAGGTTAAACAAAAAACATAGAGTAACTTACCACAAATTGAAAAAGGTCAACATGAGAGAAAAAAAATACATTGGTACGCTTCCTTCTAGATATAAACTCACATATCACAACCTAAAAAACATTGTTCATGCACAACACAATCACATTTTCACACTCTTTGTTGAACACAAACATCACATGTCCAATAAAAAAGAACATCATCATTTGCACCATCCAAATGGTGAGGATGAAATTCTCATAAAAAATGTCGATTCCACCTTCAACATGGCTTGTCAACAAGTGAAACTAGTT